>CAUYPK010129309.1:0-84770 GCA_963574355.1 Loris lydekkerianus | reverse complement strand
GCGAAATCTCAGCTCCTTGTATCCATCCATCCCAGGCCTTCTAGCCTTCATACCTGCAGATTAGGTGTATTCCAGCCTCAGCCTCCAAGGCACTGTGCAGGCCCCCCCCCCCCCCCCACTTTGTCCTTCCCAGTTCCCTATCTTACAGACCGGCCTGGAGTTACTCAGAGAGAGGAGATTGATCAGCTGCAAGAGGAGATGGCACTGACTCTACAGAGCTACATCAAGGGCCAGCAGCCAAAACCCCGGAATCGGTATGGTGGGAAACTGGAGGTGTAGGCCACATAGAGGCAGGAAGGGGTCAGAAAAACACCGAGCTTGGGAGGAATGTTTTTTACTGTCCTTTCCTTTGGGAAACCAGGTCTCTTGTGGTCTATCCCTTCCCTCTGGCCATCCCCATCTCACATTGTTCCAGCATCCAAATTGCTCTTATTGCGTTTCATCTCACTTTTTCCAGATTTTTTTATTCAGTAGAGATGCAGATTAGTACCTCACAGGCTTTGTATAATAGCATTCCTGAGATAGATGATGTCCATCACCTCACTAGTCCAACTTCTCCAGACTGAAGCAGATTTTTAAGAGTTCATTCTTTCCCCCCAGGCCCTTCCTCTCCTCTCCATTGGGCCAATTCCATCAATTTTTCATTTCCCAACAAGTTCCTGGTTCAATAGTCCATGATCTTTCCAGGCTTTGAGGTATGCACCACTTCCTCCATGAGCCAGAAAGGGGACGTGGAAGGAACATGGAGTTTGGCCAGAAAGGGGACACTTTATACATAGAACATACCCACCTTCTAGAACCTATACTATCTAGAAGGCTGGACCCTCGGATTCCATATAGTTGATGTTCTGGCTAAGTCTGAGGCTTTCTTCACACTTGGCCCTCAAATCATTAGGTTCAAGAGAAACTGGGCATGATGAAAGAAAACAGTGTCAGACAGAGGCCCCCTGGGTGACCTTTGGGACCTTCTATAAATTTGTCATACCAGTGCATGATTTTCTCTACTGTTCAGATCTAACTTTACTGAGGAACAGTTCAGGGAACTGGGCCTCAAGACAAACCTCCCAGCTGCCTTTCTTCCCCTCCCTTTTCCTGGTGACCTCCAAAGGTTTCTGTATGCAAAGCTGCTGGGCCTGTTAGCTGAGCTCCGGAGCATTAACAACGCATTTGGGTACCAAATCCAGCGCATCCAGGGATTGCCTGCCATGATGCCCCTGCTCCAGGAGATCTGCAGCTGAGGCCCAGGCTCACCACCCTGCCCCCCCCCCCACTGCCCCACCTCCCACCCCCCAGCTCACCTGAGACACACTGGACTGGAAAGAGGAAAATGCTGGGACCAAAGACTGGGCCCAGTAGAAAGGGGGCCCAGTGGTTGCAATGAAAGTCTAAAGCAATAACTGCCTCTTCATGCGGTCGTGAGGGTGGCAGGGGGTGAGCATGGGAATAAAGTTGTTCTCTGGAAGCACAGAAGATGGGGAGGAGGAAGCCTCAGGGTAAGAGGTAAAGAAGCTCCTTGTGGGAATGGGTAGGCCCCGCTTTCTGAGGCCAGAGATTTGGCCCTTCAGCCCTACTTTCCCAGCCTTGGGAGGCTTTGGGATAGGAAACAGGGCAGTAAGCTAATCCCATGCAGGATTAACCAAAAGGAAATGAAGAAAAATGTGGGGCAGGGGAGAAATTCAGCCAGACATACCCCTTCATCCTCTCCCCTTAGTTCTGAGCCACAAGAGCATGGGGAATGATAGTGGGGCTTATAGTAGAGGTTGGAGCCTCAAACCACTGCCTTATCAGCTGCCTCTATGGCAGCTCCAGTTCTGAGTAGAGTATGCTTGTCCCTCACTCTGCTCCGGGGACTAAGAGGTCACCCAGCAAAGTGGGTTCTGGAGAGGGACCTAGTCTCTGGCCCTAGGGCACCTAACTCAGAGGTTCCAGCTGCTGTGGGGACGGGTTCTATGATAACCTCAGCCCACAGTGATGCTGAAGCCACAGTGGAATCTGTTGCGCCAGTGATTGAGGAAGGCTCCGAGGGCTAGGGTGACAGGCAGGGGGGGCATCTTCTTCTCCAGCACAGCACCTACACACCAGTTACTATCCACCAAGCCTGTTGGGCGAGAGAATACCACCTGGGTTATTTAACAGAGCCTGGAGAAAGGAGTCGGCAGAAATAAGGTAGAGCTTGCCTCCCTCTGTATCCCCCAATCCCTTTGCACATCCAAATATTGTTGCAATGACCCTCACCTCTAAACACCATGTTGGCCTGGGGCAGAGTCAGGTGGTAACCAAAGGAAAAGGTTGTGTCTTGTAGCCTTGTGTTTGCCTCAAACTCCACTCCGACTTGAACCTGAGAACCATGGCCAAGGATGAGAGGGATCAGTGGCAGTGAAGACTAGAAGGGTCCTGACAGGGGATCTGTAGAAGGAGGGCATGCATGAAAATATATATGTAGCATAGTAAGAAGAATACTAAATCAGCAGGGCCTGTGGAAGGCCAAAGGGGCAGAAGTTCATGATCAACTTGCTGGGCTGGGGGATAAGCTCAGTGGTCTCACCTGTTCATTTGCCCTGTGGTAATAACTCGCATGGGCCCCTCCTGATCCCACATTCAATGTAGCTACCCAATGTATAGCTGTAAAAACCAAAGGAGGAAAGGAGTGTTACTATAGCAGGACACAGGCCAGGAACCCCAGCAAAGTCCAGAATTGCCTCCCTCCCCCACTACTCCACTTTGCCCCATACCTGAGTATTTCCCAGCCAGTGTCAAGATGGCCCCCTCTTCACCTGGCCGCCGGTGATATACTAGCTCTCCACCCAGCACCAGCCGATGAGTGAGGCTCTGTAGGAAGTGAGCGACCATGATCACTGTGGGGGATAGGGAGACACAGAGTCAGTCACAGAGACAGTACCCCAGCCTGCTCCCTCACCGGTAACCCTTGCCCCAACCTACCTAAGAAGTTCCTTTCCTAATTCTCAAACTGTACAGAAGACGAAGAGGCATATCCAACATCAGCGAATGGGCAGCCAAGATCAAAAGAATCCTCACCCAATTGCTCACCTGATTCACCAATCAGGTCCGGATTTCCTAGGGTCAGAGTGGCTGTGTAGTCATCCCCTCGATACTCTCCGTCAAACTGCCATGTCAGGAACTTGGCCTGCTGCGTCTGGATGCAGAGAGCAAGAAGTAAAATCTCCCTCCCTTTTCATGATCACTATTACCTCTGCTCCCCTCTCCCCATTCCATAAGAGCAGGAAACTCATTGGGAATTCAGAGGAAGTGCTTCAGCCGATGGAGGCAGGAACTGTGGGTCACCTGGAAGACAGCCTTAGCTCGGAGTCGGTCTGCCAAGAGAAGCAGGACTTGGGCGTTGAGGCTGCCACTGCTGTCCATGTCCCCTACGACAGTGGGGAACACCTGTAGAAAGGTAAACAGCAGTAAGGCTAAGCTGGGTAGCACCGCTCAGCCTAAACCCTAATGTAGGACTTCCTTAACGGCACTCTGCGCCCCCTAGTGGAGGCACAAAGACAAACTCTGGGCTCTTTACACAACTGTTTCTCTGCTCTTTCCCATTCGGAAGAGACACACAGAAAATCAGGTTAGTGCCCTTTTTTCTCCATAACACACACATTTCCTCCTCTGCCAGACATGGGTCCCACGTGGGCTTTTAGGGAGATGACCCAGGTATGTGGAGTCCTCACCTCAGTGGGGCTAAGCTGCCAGTCTCCTGCATAGGCGGCATGGAGGTGATAGCCTGGCAAGCCCAGGGCACTCATGTGTATTGTGTGAGCCACCTGAAGAAAGAGGATTCAATGCAGAAGAGAGCATTCCTGCTCCATTTCAATCCCTTATCCCACCCTATATCTTCTCCCCATCCAGAAGGCCTCTTAAGAATCCCAAATACTCCAGCCTATAAAGTGGGTCACCAGATTGAAAGCAACAAGCTTCATAGGCAAGGAAGGTAAAGAGAGCCCCACATTCTCCCTTATTTGTCCCACATAGCCTGGCTAAGGCTGGAGTACAAAGGAAAGGAGAAGAGGACACAGGGAGAGGCAAGCAGGGATAGTGAGGAGGGGCCAGAGAAGTGGGAGCACCTGGAAATGGCTGCTCAGAACCTTGTTGACAACGAGCTTCACTCCCTCCATCTGTGCTGGGAATACATCTGAAGGGGGTGGGAGGAAGGGAAGGAATAAGCACAGACAAGGCACCCCTATCCCAAGAGGTAGTCTTCCCTTTGAATCCCATTGGAAGCACCTTGGAGGAATAGACCTTCCAAGTCCTGAAACAAGATGCTCCACTTCACTTGGGCACCTGATCGATCCTCCCTGATGCTGGATACCCAGCTATGATCTCCCCTTTCCAGCTTTCATCACTAGACACATTCAAGACTCTCCCCTCCTATGCTGCTTCATCTTCTCACCTTTGCATAGCCGATGCAGCTCATCAAAGCTCCCAGGGTTGGGTAGGGGTTCCTCTCGGCGGGGGCTCCGGCGGGGCAAAGTCCCCATAGGTGCCAGGCCCAGTGTATTCCCCATTTTAGTCCAGAGGACGGAGAGGGGCAGAGGTTAGCCTAGGAAAGGACGCTATTGCTCCCTTTACCCCTCACGGGCCCCACCCCCCATCATCCAACGCCCCAGTCCTAGAAACTTCCACATGGTCCGACGCTAGACCTGGAACAAAAAGAGTTGGAGGAGAGAACACTGATGGGGAGACTGAACCCCAGGCACACTCTTGACCCGTTTTTGATCCCTGACCCCACCTGTGAGCCCTGTCCTCTCTCCCATTCTCTAATCCTAGCCCCCACCCCAGACATCATCTGGCTTCCTAGTCTCTGTAGTCTTCTTTCCCAGGCTCCAAGGCTAACACCACAAAGGAGCAGTATCCCTTACCATGTCAGACCACCCTGTTGCCCCCTTCCCTCCGGCACACCCCGGTCATCTTGATGGGGGCAGCCATCTTGAGTAATGGCAGAACTGAGGCTTCACTCTGTATTCCCAGCGTGGCCACGAGCGCCATCTTTGAATTGGGAAAAAAAAAAAAAGCTATGAAAGACCCAACTCTCCCCTGATTGGGCCCCGCCCTATCTGCAGGAAAAAAGCCACCTCGATTTTCCAGTGGCCAATGGGAAATGGGAAGCAAAAGAGTGGCAGGCCTGACAGCCCGAGAGCTTCTGTCTGGCGCTGCAAGATTGGGCGGGTCTTAGTTGGTGGCTTGTTAGTGTTTAGAAGGCCTAAGATCTCCTAGCGAAGCTTCTACAAGACTGGGAAAAGCCTATGAGCTTGCAAGACCCTAGAGGGAACATCTTGTAGTTTGGGCCACTGAAGCTTCTTCCACAGCCCATGAGAAAAATGACTACTGTCTGAAGACTTGGGCTTTGTGAAGAGTGTCAGAGGGAATGACTCTGAAGACTTTTATCGAACCTTGGTTCATTTATATCTCTTCCCTCCTCCCCAAAGATAGAGGCTCTGAGGAATCCTCCTCAAAACCCTCCACAGTACACCTCCAATTGAGTAAAATTCATGAGCACAGCTGTTCCTAGGACATGGACCTGCACTTTCCTTCTGGAGGTCTACATTTCTCAAAGTTCTCTGTCTTGCCCTCTAGTTGTAATGGGAATGGGTTTCAGATTTGGGGGCAGTGGAGTAGGTTCTAGCAGAACTATTCCCTGAAACAACTGTCCTCTGCCATGAACCCGTTCTTCCCTAAGTCCCAGACAGAGTTAGTGAATATGAACTCCAGCCCCCAGATGAGCTCCACCCAGGCCTAGGGGTAAGCCAACAGGGTGACCTTTAAGCGTTAAGAGCTCACAGGGGAAATAACTGAAGATGGAATAAGATTTCTTGGTCCTCTGGCCACTACCTCCCTCACTAGCTTCACATCCCCACCACACCTTTCAAGGATGTTCCATGTACACAAAGTAAGCTTTGGGGTTAAAAAGATGAAAGACAGAAATGTTTGTGATATCTATTTGTCTGATTTCACCCAAATGCTTTGGGCCTGGGAAATGCACCTCTTCCCCCACAACCAGGGCTGGGACAAGGGCCAGGGCCTTGGCCAGAGGAATGCTATACCCTTCCTGACTCAATATTGGCTAACCACTGCCTAGAACTGATAAGGTGATCAAATGACCAGGAACCTTCAACCTTTATCCTAGCAGAAGCCTCTTATTCACCTCTTTTCCTGCCAGACCCCTCCAGTCTGAAGGGGGAGGCCAGAAATGGAAGGGTGTGCTCATTGATCAGCACTAGGGTCATTCTGGGCTCTCATGTTATCTTCTTCTATCTCATTACACATTAACTCAAAGCAGAGAGTCAATCACTCCTGCCCCCTGACCTTCACTTTCATTCCCCTAACCCCCATTCCCCTCACTGCTGCCTCTGATTTCAACTTCTTTCTCCTTTCTTCTGAACCCAATACCTCCTTGCCAAGTTGTTGGATTGGGGAGATGAAATCTACCCATAATGGGATAAAGATACCAAGAACTGAGAATTTTATATATCAGAGAAATAACTAGGAATCCTGCTTCCCGCTGCTTTCAAATCCAAGGACTACTTGCCCCAGATCCCAATAGAATAGATCCCTAATAGACCTGTTTGGCTATTAAGTATATCAGTTTGGCTCCCACAAAGATCTGTACTACCTGCCTCTCACCCCAAGGCAGAGCTCCCCTGTGCTTTTCCTCTCCTCCCCCATTCCTCCAATTTGTTTATTCCAACATGGTCCCTGCTCTACTAGGCTGACCCACAGTCCCTGTCACCTGATGGGGTGGGTAAACAGATAGGTATATAGCTCCTACCTCTCCAGCCAGACCAGGAACAGACACCAAGGACAGAGACACTGACTAGGTAAGATAAGGGAGTAAGAGGTGTGGGCAGCATCCAAAGAGGACTAGACTTTAATTGTGGGAAGGGAGGGAACCAAGTTGGAGGGGGCACCTAGGTAGGAAGAGCCCTGGGGAGGGGCTGGAGCCCATTTGGCTTCAGTGTCTCCCCTACCCCCATCAGCTTTGATCCTAGGCTGCCTTCCTTACTGTCACCATTATGAAGCTGCTTGCAATGACTGTGCTGCTCCTTACCATCTATAGCCTTGAAGGTGGGTGAGATATGGAGAGAGGGGCCAAAAAAGGGAAGGTGCAGGGGGTCATAGCTACCCATCTATTTGTTCCTATGCCCAAATCTGGCAATCTGAGGGCTCAAAAAGAAGATAATGTCCTCTCTAAAGCACAGAAAATCCATCCAAAGATCTAGTTGGATATCTTTTTAGGGAGGGGGCTGAGAGCTAGGGTGGGTTACTGCCAGAGGAGTGACCAAAGGCCAGGATTCCTTGCTGTGGAATGAACTGAAAAGAGTGTGTGTTTGCACGCATGCAGGAGCTTTGGTTCGGAGACAGGCAGAAGAGTCAAGTCTGCAGAGCCTGTTCTCTCAGTACTTCCAGACGATGGCTGATTATGGCAAGGACCTGGTGGAGAAGGTCAAGACCCCGGAGCTTCAGGCCCAAGCTGAGTAAGTCTCAGGGAAAAGAGTTCAGGGGCTGTGAGACTGTGGAGGGAAAGAAGAAAAGACAGAAGCCCAACACAACACTGAACTCAGAGGCAAGGTTAGAGGATTAGGCTTACGTTGGAGAGAAAAATTTCTTTATCACCGAAAGATCCCATACACCTCTTGGACAGATAGGAACAGTGGGTGGGAACTGGGCCTTAAAACTCAAGTCTCTGGGGTCTGTTCCTTTGTCCAGTGGAGGACTCGCCTCTCCTACCCAGGGGCTTTGCCATCCCAGGATGGAGTAGGCACTATAGTGGAATCTGGGTCAGGCTGCTCTGACATCCCATCACCACCAACGTCCCTGCCAGTACCTAGGGTCTCTCATACTGACCTCTAATTCTTCACCTATCCAGAGCTTACTTTACAAAGTCAAAGGAGCAGCTGACACCCCTCGTCAAGAAGGCTGGAACTGATCTAGTTAACTTCTTCAGCTATTTCATGGACTTGGGAACACAATCTTCTGCCCAATGAGTTGTCCAGACCATTGTCTTCTGGCCCCAGATGGCCTCTAGAACACCCACTGGCCAGACCTAGAGCCCCTCCCTCTGTTTGCCCCGTTTGCTACAATAAATGCTGCAGGAGTCAAGCTGTGAGTCTATTGTGTCTGGGGGGGTGGAGGGGGGCGGACTGCAAAAAGCAAGGGAGTGGGGGAGGAGTAGGTGGAAGGAAAAAGAGAAATGTGTTTCTAAAAGGAGAGAGATTTGGGTGTGGAGAGGTGGAGAAAGTAATGAAGAGACAAATGACGGAAATGACAGGGAGGGAGTGTCATGATTCTTTTCCAAATCCAAGGAATCTCCTGTAGGCCTGGGAATGGCTCTGCAGTGGAGCACTAAAGAGCCTTTGCATGGAATGTGAAACTGCGAAAGTAATGGAGGATTCATAAACAGAGTCCCTAGGAAATGAGGGTGCCCCTCAGAATTTCCTCTTAATCATTCTACGAGAAGGAGAAAGCTTCCAAAAAAAACAAACCAGAAGTGTCACCCAAGACCCTCCCTTCCTTCTAAGACAAAATTGTTTCACCCCATCCCATAATAAAAGGAAAGGCCTCAGTTTCTTCCCCCAAGTGCTCTGACTCCTACATTCTAAACCTCTCACCTGGATACTGTCTGGGGAAGACTCATTCCCAGCCCCTCTCCCCCCACTATCCAGGTGTTGTTCATAGAACCTGCCTGGCAGGTATCTTTGAGCCTGAACTAGTAGCCATGGCAGACATTCAAAGGCCTAACAGGTATCCAAATTGGTAGACATGTAAGGTTAGAAAAACTGGGTGCTGTGATACCTAGGTTAAATCAGAATAGAATAAAAACCAGGCTAGGTTGATGGGAACAGATCACAATATCATAATGTAGGGCAAGGGAAAATGGGGCATTTTCCAGTCAAAGTTGATCCTTTCTTTATCTTTGAAAGAGTTACTTCCCTAAACCAGGCACAGTGGCATATGACTGTAATCCCAGCTACTTGGGAAGCTGAGATGGGAGGATTGCTTGATCCTAGTTTGAGACCAGTGGAGTTTGAGACCAGCCTGGGCAATATAGTGAGATTCCCATCTCAAAAAGAGAGTAACGGGAGGCGCTTGTGGCTCAAGGAGTAGGGTGCTGGCCCCATATACCAGGGGTTCAAGCCTGCTCCTGGCCAAAAAAAAAAAAAAAGAGAGAGAGTAACTTCCCTACTCTGGTTCATTCCTTATATCTCATCTGAAATCACGTTTCCCCTCAGATACTAAAGATAGCTTCAATTTCTTCTATATATTGATCAGCCTCCTTCTTCTGGCCTTCTAGAGTCTCACCATTCCTGATTACTCATCTCCCCTTCTCTTTCCTAATATCTGTTTTTTTTTCTTATGTGGCAAAACATGCAGGGACAAAGAGATCTCAGTTGGTCACTTGCAAGGTGACCTTGGACAAGTTAATTAACTTCAAAGACCATGAATTTCTTTGAGGGATTAGTAGTAAGGAGATCAAATGGTACAACAAGCTGGAAAACACTTTGAAAAGTATAAGCCACTGTGCAGTATAAAGTATTGCCCACCATAAGGGGCTTCCAGGGCAAGCTTGGGGACTCTAGACCCACTCTGAAAGGACTGTGGGGCAGAGGTAGCACTGACAGCATGTAGTGAGGTTTAAATAATTCCAGGCACAGCTTCCTGGCAGCTTTGGAAACAAGACACCCACTGAGAGGGGGATTCCTTCACCATCACCCATCCAGTAGGGGGAGATGACCTCCCATCTGGACTTGTTCCCCCATGCCCTACCCACCACTAACCCTATCTGGCTTTCTAAGGTCCCTCTTGCCCCAGAACCCACTGAAAACTCACTGTTCCCTTAACACCTGCCATTTGGAGCTACACACGGCCCTGGTCATACCATCCTTTTTTGCATTTTTGGCTTTTCAGCTAATTCCATGTGCATGTACTGAATTGGTACTGTCTAGATTGACAATTATTTGGAGCTGGACAGCCAGGCTGCTCCACAACACAACCATGGTTCAACTGCCAGACACAGAACACCATGCTGGCTATAGAAGCCATTTCTGAGGTTCAAATGTCTCGGGATGTACCTAGACTCCACTCACGTTACTCCTTTCTTCAGGTCCAGCCCAGCGCACCTAAGCGTCAGAGGTCTCATCCCTTCTCCAGACACAGTCAGCAAAATAGCCTCGAAGTCCATTAGACAGTGAATTCTGTGAGGTCAGGAAGAAAACTGTATTCTGCCTAGTGCTTGGCAGAGGTTGAATAAGTAAATGAATAAATGGAGTCCAGTCTGTGGCAGCTTTATTGAGAGCCCTCCCTTCTAGCTATCTAGTGGGAGTCAGGGATGAGGAAGAGAAGAAGAGTAGGACAAGGAAGTGAGACTAGAATATAAACATCCATAAATAGCATCTGAGCATTAGTCTCTGACGGGAAGGAGGAACTAGTGGTATATATTAACTGGGGCATGGAATCATTATGGAGTAGGGTCAGCTGGCATTGATGGCATGGAGGCATATGTGATGCCTGCCACAAGGACTAGGAGGAGAACTAGAAGCTGAAGGAGGATGTGACCACATCTGTTCTAAAGCTACTGTGGCGGTTTCTCATGCTTCAGAGTCTCATAAGTCTCCTGGTTCCGGGTGCTCAGGCCCTGGAGGTGACAATCAAAGGATGATCAGGAGCTTGAGCCCATTTCAGGCCCCATCCCGCCTTCACAGATCCCACCTCTTCCAAAGGTCATTCAAAATCCCACCCTCTTCTGCCGACTTCCTGGTTGAGGGAAGCAGGTTCACTTACCGTGTAAACGCCATCTGATTTCTGCAGAGATGAAACAGGTAAGGCGTTAGACACCCACACCTCCTTCAGACCCCTCAGCATCTCCTCACCCAAGGAGGTATCAAGCTGGGGGTAGCTAGCCGCCTTGGGCTAAAAGGCACTCACAAGGCTGCTCTGGGACATGAATACACATTTGCCACATGGCTACCAACACATGTGTATATAACACACAGTCTCTCACACCCTCAATGTCACCTTATGCTTGATTTTTCCGTCACCCACTGAATAGTTTACTTGTGGCTTGGCTAAGTGACAGAGTGGATGGGGTGAGGTGAAGGGTCCTTTGAGGTGAGCACCTGAGAGGCAGGCCCTCCCAGAGGCCAGGCCTCAAACCCAGGCTAAAGCCCTACGAGGGCTGAGAGTCTATAAAAGTGTCAACACCCAGGAGTGGGAGGGCCCATACCTCATAGCTGGCTATCGCCGCCTTTCGCACTTGGATCTGGAGTGGGAGAAATGTTAGCAGTAAAGGGGAAGTTATTGGCCCATCCCCCTTCTCACCAAATTTTGTGGGGGATCCCCTTTTATTCCCTTTCCTCCAATCCATGCTGCTGCCACCCTCCCACTTCCTCTCCCAGCCCTCGCACGGCCTGCCTGGCCTTACCTTCAGTCGGCAGTAGAGCAGGGTGAGGACGATACCGTACAAGAATAGGATGGCATCCAGGATATAGCAGAGCTGAGGTTCGCCCAAAGCCGCTGAGGGGACAGAGGGTGGCCACAGAGTCAGGGGATCAGGAAGGATCTGGGCCTTAGCGGAGAGAAGGGAAGGGACTCTGCGAGGCAGTACAGTTCTCTTCTCCAAGAGAAGAAATTCTGGACTCTTTCTCCCTGGACTCCTTTTTCTCTTACCTCTCTTTTCTCTCCCACCCTAGGGTAGGGTAGGATAGGAAGTGTGAAGGATTCCATGGGATGGGACTATTGTGATGGACTAAAAGTTGAGGACTTTCTCCTCAGCCCCCAACTTTTCTTTTCTTTTTTTGCAGTTTTTTTGGCCAGGGCCAGGTCTGAACCTGCCACCTCTGGTACATGGGGCCAGTGCCCTACTCCTTTGAGCCACAGGCGCTGCCCTCCCCCCACCAAACTTTTTAGCACTGTGGGTTCCTCAGGCACCATTCAGCACTTCATTTGTCTCAAGGGGCCCATCTGAGTCCGCTGGGCTGAGACCAAAACCTCAGCCCAAAGGGGGAGGGGCAAGGACAGGCAGTGGCAAATTTCAGTGAAGAAACCACAGAAGTGTCTCTACTAAGTCTTATGACCTGTGGCTGAGAGCTGGACAGGAAGGATGTGAGCTGGGGAAGGGAGGGAAGACAATTACTCTATCATTGGTCATCTCCTCGACTCAGCTTCATTGCTTTCAATCCCATTACAAGACACTTAAATATGCTAAAAACAACAACAACAAAGTGTCCATTTTCCCAGGCCTTATAGATACCAGTGGCTCTGCACACAAAGCTAGGGAATGGCCACAGGCTCAAGGGAACAACCACAAGCTGTATGGATTCTGTCTCCCATTACTCTACATGTTACTCACTCTGAGTCTCTGAGAGAAGTTTTGTGCAAGTCAAAAGATCAGGCCAGGTGCAGTGGCTCACACCTGTAATCCTAGCACTTTAGGAGCCTAAGGCCAGATGATCACATGAGACCAGCCTGAGCAACAGTGCGACCACGTCTCTATAAAAAATAAAAAAATTAGCCAGGCACAGTGGCTCACGCCTGTAATCCTAGCACTTGGGAGACCGAGGCGGTGGGTCACCTGAGCTCAGGAGTTCGAGACCAGCCAGAGCAAGAACAAGACCCCATCTCTAAAAAATAGCTGGGTGTTGTGGCAGGTGACTGTAGTCCCAGCTACTTGGGAGGCTAAGGTAAGGGAATCGCTTAAGCCCAAAAGTTTGAGGTTGCTGTGAGCTGTGACGCCATGGCACTCTACCGAGGATAACAAAGTAAGACTCTGTCTAAATAAATAAATAAATAAATAAATAAATAAATGAGCTGGGCATTGTGACAGGTGCCTGTAGTCACAATTATTCAGGAGGCTGAGGCAGGAGGACCATTTGAGCCTAGGAGTTTGAGGTTGCTGTGAGCTATGACTCTACTTTAGCCAGGGTGACAGAGCAAGACTCTGCCTAAAAAAAAAAAAAAAAAAAAATCACGGAGTCTGTGTTCCAGAGATTGCTCCTGGCCCTTATCGTTAGGACCGACAGGATACATGTACATTGGTACATGTACACTGGTCAAGTACTGACATTGGTAAAGTGCTTTTCCTTCTACAACACTCTTTTACACACGTTATTGCATAAATCTTAAAACTGCCCTATGAGAGAAACATCATCTTCACCATTTTATGTATGATGAAACCAAGGCTCGGAAAAGCTAAGTAACTCACTGAGGCCACAGAGTTTAAGTGACACAGCTGGAACTCAAATCCAGGTTTTCTGCTTCCAAAGCCTGTGCTTTTATGCCTCAGTGGCCCTGCTCAGTCCCCACGTCATAGCAATAGACCAACTTAATCCTTTCCCCACTTTCTCGGCTGGGCTGGCGGAACTGGGCCCCAGCCATTCTATGTACTCCAGTTTCCCTGAAGTTTACTAACCTCCTTCTCCCCGAAACCCAGCTGCCACCAACTCTCTTCAAAACACACACACAGATATCCTTCCAGCATAGACAACCTGAACTGAATAAGAAATGCTAGTTCCAGCTTGGCACCCATAGCAGTGGTTATGGCACCAGCCACAATCACCGAGGGTGGTAGGCTCAAACCTGGCGGATGCCAGCTAAACAATTGACAACTGCAACCAAAAAATAGCTGGGCGTTGTGGTGTGCACCTGTAGTTCCAGCTGCTTGGGAGGCTGAGGCAAGAGAACCGCTTAAGCCCAAGAGTTTGAGGTTGCTGTGAGCTGTGACGCTACAGCACTCTACTGAGGGCAACATAATGAGACTCTTGTCTCAAAAGAAAAGAAATGCTAGCTCTTAAGAGAGACTGGCACCTTAGAGCTGCTGGGATCTTCCCACTTCTGTCTCTATTTTTCAACTGAGGCTCAGGTCTTTAGAACCGGACAACTCACACTACCCACTCCCATGTCAACCTTTTGACAGCAGTACATTAGCAATGACCCACAGAAACAGCAATCACACCTGTTTATCTTGGCTACCCCAGCCTTACTCCCAAGCACAAGGGCAGATCTTTGCCTTCCTAAAGGGGACTTTATAAGCAACTGCACATTGGCTCCCAGCGGACACAAAATGCTGATCATGGCAACTGGATCTTGTCCTCAGCCCAGTTCTTCATGCCATACAGCCATCTCCTTCCCCTGCCAAACTCTTCCTATCAATCCTGAGAAGTAAAACAGGAAAGTGACAAGGAAGAAGCTAGACTCTAGTGCCCTGGGTGTGGGCTGGATAGGACCTGCCTCAGGGTCTGTTTCTGTCTTAGCCCTATGTCCACCTGCCACTGTCAGCCTTCCTCTGACTGTCCTTCACTTGGCCCTTTTCACTCTGGAGCTAGCTCACACTCCTTCAGTAAACCTTCTCACCTGTTTGTTCAACCAACAGGAGTAAGAGCAAGACCACTGCTGGAATCATCTTGAGCCAGGGATCAGGCGCTCAGGCAGTGCTGCGCAGCTGTGCTCAGCGAGTTCCCTGACCACAGAGTCCCCCCCTTCCTGCCACGCCTTCCCCCATGCTTTGGCCCCTTCCCCTTCCTGCAATAGACACCAGGCGGCTCCCGGAAGGGCCAACTCGGGGAGCTGGAAGATCTGGGCCTATAAGCCTCAGCCCTTCAACGGCCAAGTCCTAACCCGCAGAATGAAGAGACTCTCATGCTTGGGAAAGGCTGTGTACATCACCATTTTCTGCTTTACGCCATTTAGAAATACATCTGTGAGTAAATGCCCCTTGAGTTTCCCTTTGATGCCGCTATAGTCTTTCTCTCTCACCTGGAACTTCATTTGAGCTGTTTACCAATTTGTGTGGGCACTGAGAAGGTCTGGACGGGGGAAACTGATGGGAAAAGAAAAAATGGGGAATGAAGAAGGGGGCAGAACATGAGTCACAGAAGGCAGCAGAGATGAGCGGCAACAACTGCTGGCCCTGAGCCTACACAACAAAGAAGCGGAGGGCTACTACTCTTAAGTTTCCCAATAAAGTAAAGGACAAGATACTGAAAAAAACATCAGAAGTTTGGGCCTAGAGGCCACAAAATGGCTAATTTATTGTAATTTCTCCTTTTCTGGTACATGCACAGAAAGCTCAACAGCTAAGTGTACACATACATGTACACACACACATATACGCTCAGCCCCATATCCACTGACGGACAGGCTCCACAGAAGAGGCTGAGAGGCAAAGAAGATCAAATGCTGTTTCTCTGCTCATCGATCTACTTCTCCAAACACAATATCTTGAGTACCTACGAGGTCAGAGACGGAGAAAAAAAGTGGTATTACCGAAGGGACAGAACTTGTTACTCAGGTGATTGAGGGCTTGAGTCTGTGCCCATAGCCTATATTGCTGAACAGGAAGTGGTCAGTTCCCATCCCCACTGGGAGTCCCAAACCCCCTTGTCTAGGACACAGCTACTATACAATAGGCCTCGTACCTATGATGGCAACAACATCCGCCAACATGTGTCCCTTAGACATCTTGTCCAAACCAGCCTGAGGAGATTAAGATAGCAAGAGTGTTAGGTAAGATTTCTTGGGTGGAAAGAGTTATAAAAAATCTCAACCAAGGTCAATAAATTACTGTATTAATTTACTGGTGTTAGAATTATTGGTATGGGCTCTTACCAGGTGGGCAAAACCAGGAGCCTTGATCTTGCATCGATAAGGGCGGCTGCTGCCATCAGATACCAGGTATACCCCAAACTCTCCCTGTCCAAGGAAAAAGGTTAGGTGACTCTACTAATAGGAAGAATATTTTTCTCTAACAACAAAACCTAACCCCTCTATTCATGCCCTCCTGTCCCCTCTCACTAATGAATGAGAATTTTGTTAAACATCTCTCCACACTTACTTACTCCATATATGGTCTTTTCTCCCCTCCTCTCACCTTAGGAGCCTCAATGGCAGTATATGTGGCTCCTGGAGGAACTTGGTAGCCCTCAGTATACAGCTTAAAGTGATGGATCAGAGACTCCATGGAAGTCTAAAGAAAGAAAAGAAAGAGCATCAATAAATAAAATTGAAACTCTGTCTCCTACTTCCCCCAGTACAGAAAATAATCTCAACCTTCAGGGATACTAAACCTATAGTAAGCAGAGAGGATACAAAATAAAAGAGGAGAATTATGTGAGGTCAAGAATCTTACGCAGGGAATTCTTTGAAAAAGGAAAACTGAGGCTGCATCCGTAGCTTAGTGGGTAGGGTGCCGGCCACATACACCTGGGCTGGCGGGTTCGAACCCAGCCAGGCTAGCTAAAACAACAATGACAACTGACAACTACAATAAAAAAAAAAAGCTAGGCGTTGTCATGGGCACCTCCCAGCTACCTGGGAGGCTGAGGCAAGAGAATTGTTTAAGCCAAAGAGTTTGAGGTTGCTGTCAGCTATGATGGCACGCACTCTACCCAGGGTGACAGCTTGAGACTCTGTCTCAAATAAAAAAAATAAATAAATAAAGGAAAACTGAAAGGTAGTGTTTAATTCAAGAATACTCCTCCCTAGCTACTAGCCCCTTTCTAATCCCCACTTCCCCTCTCCCTGTGGCCAACCTTCATCTCTGCTCGCTTGGGTGGGGACACTTTGGCATCATCAACCTTGATCTCTCCAGGAGGCATCTTGTTTAGACACTGTACAATGATTCGAAGGGACTGGCGCATCTCCTCCACCCGGCACAGGTACCTAAATAGACAAGACAGACTCAGATGAAGGGAACAGTCAGAAGGACAGATATGAGACTGAGAAGGATGCCCTATGGCTGACCTCAACAGAGTTAAGATTCCTCCCCAAACTCTCTCAATTTTTCAGACCATGGCCTATAATATTTCCTTTTTTTTTTTTTTTTTTTTTTTGAGACAGAGTCTATGTCGCCCTCCATAGACTGCCGCTGCATCACAGCTCATCGCAACCTCAAACAATTCTCCAGCCTCCGCCTCCCAAGTAGTTGGGACTAAAGGCGCCTGCCATAACGCCTGGCTTTTTTTTTTTTTTTTTTGGTTGTAGTTGTCATTGCTATTTGGCAACAGCTGGATTGAACCCGCTACCTCCGGTGTATGTGGCTGGTGACCTAGCTGCTTGAGCTATAGGCACCAAGCCAGTTTTTTTGAAGACAGAATCTTAAGCTGTTGCCCTGGGTAGAGTGTCGCGACATCACAGCTCACAGCAACCTCTAACTCCTGGGCTCAGTCCCTCACAAGTAGCTGGGACTACAGGTGCCCACGATAATGCCCAGCTATTTTTGGTTGTAGTTGTCATTGTTGTTTGGCAGACCTGGGCTGGATTCGAACCTGCCAGCTCTGGTATACGTGGCTGGCACCCTAACTGCTGAGCTACAGGTGCCGAGACAGTATTTCCCTCTTTAATTGTCCTCTTAGACACTTTTTGGACTACAGAATGGATGAGAATTAATGGACTATAAAACAAAAACAAAAACATAAAACACAGCAGCAAATCTGACTCAGGGTCAGTAAACAGAAGTAGAATTTTAAGCTCAGAATCTAGTAGAAAGAGCACTGAGTTGGGAAGATTCTAGTCTCAACCACCACTGAGAGAGTAATCCCGGACTAATTCCTAACTTACATGCCTCAGCTTTCTGACCATGAAGCCTAAAAGACTGGGATAACATAAGGTACAATAAGATGGCCATATACATGAAAGTGCTTTGGGCTGGGTGCCAATAGCTCAGTGGTTAGGGTGCCAGCCACATGCACCAGGGCTGGTGGGTTCGAACCCAGCCCGGGCCTGCTAAACAAACAAACAAAAAATAGCCAGGCGTTGTGGTGGGTACCTGCAGTCCCAGCTACAAGGGAGGATGAGGCAAGAGAATCGCTTGAACCTGAGAGTTTGAGGCTGCTGTGAGCTGTGATGCTACAGCACTCTACCGAGGGTGACAAAGTGAGACTCTGTCTCAATAAAAAAAAAGAAAGAAAGAAAGTGCTTTGAAAAGCAACCTAGTTAAACACACACAGGGGCTCCCTTAGATCTTGGGAAGTGGGATAAAGACAAAAGTGGCAACGACAAAAGTGAGGCAGGAGAAACCGGCTGGATGGTGAGCTGGGAAAAGACTAGGCCTTACCTATCATAGCAATCCCCTCGAGAACCAATAGGAACATCAAACTCGACCTGGTCATAAACATCATAGGGCTGGGTCTTCCGCAGGTCCCACTGGATGCCTGAGCCCCGGAGCATCACTCCGCTGGGGAGAATATAATGGGAATAAGCGCCACTCTCCACAAACCAAATAAGAAGGCACATTTCTCCTTTGTCTCCCCTTTTTCTCCCACACACGCAGGGCATGGCTAGGAGAGCACCAAATATTCTTAAAAGCTAAGACTGGAACTACCCGCCACTCCCACCCCCATCCCTAAGGAGAGAAGCTATATTCCTCCCACCTAAAACCATAGTTAAGTGCATCTTCTGCTGTTACAACCCCAATGTCAACTGTCCGATTTCGCCAGATCCTATTGTTGGTCAGCATCTATGAATCAAGAAAACAGCTATGTTAATATTTGCCATAACACTCTTTAAATACTCCTGTGTTTCTTTACAACTGGGGACTAAAACCCCACAAGGCCTTCTTGGGGGGAAAGAGACATTTTTCCAGTTGACTCTTATCTTACCTCCTCCAGCTCATCTATCCGAAGGGAGAAGTTCTTAGAAAACTCATAAATGTCATCCATAAGCCCAAGAGGTAGGTCCTAGAAACCAAACGGAGTCCAGCACAGCCTTCAGTAAGGAAAGCCAGCTCAGCACCCCTCCCCCAGGGCTACAGGGTCAATCAATTGGCCAGCACTGCCCCCCAGTGGCCACAGAGGAAACAGGCCTGGGCTGGAGGTTCAGGAAGCCTGGGACCCACTTACCTGGTGCACTCCTCCTGGCCGGACATATGCAGCATGCATTCGGGCTCCAGACACTCTCTCATAGAACTCAAACATCTTGATAGGACACACTGGGAATCAGTGACAAAGTCCCAGGCCCCAGGTCCAGCAACACAATAGTTCCCTCCTTTGCCTTCTTATGCCCAACCAACCCCTCGCAACAGAGTTCCTATGAATATAACCCAAGTTACATACATGTATTTTAATCTCCCTAAGTGTTCTCACACTCTCCCTTTTTAATCATTTGTCTCCTCATACCCTCTCTACTTCCTGTATACTTCCTCCCCTACTCCTATTCTTTTGTCCCTCTCATACCTTCTCCCTTTCTTCAAACAGCCAGAAGAAAGGAGTCATGGCCCCAATGTCCAGGGCATGTGTGGTCACAGCCATGATGTGATTCAGAAGTCGTGTGATTTCTCCAAACAACACTGTGAAGAGGTACAGACAAGGAGAATAAAAGGACAGAGAAGCTGAGGGTCCAGGCCAACAGGGCAGTCTGCGCAGAGCCTGGGGTCTGAGTACAAAGCTTGGGTTTAATGCTTCTAAGATGGGGGAAGGGTGGGGAAAGCATTGTGCCCTGCTCCCAGAGGGCCATGGGAAGAAGAGCTGGGCATACCTCGGATCCACTGTGCCCGGGGAGGAGGCCGGATGTTTAGCAACTTTTCCACAGCCAGTGAATAGGCCTGTTCATTACACATCATGGACACATAGTCCAGCCTATCGAAGTATGGAAGGGCCTGGGAAGAGGGAGAAATCTGGGTCACATCTCACAGGCCCAGGAGCCTACAGTCTGGCTGCTGGAAGCCTTGCTCTCAGTGGGCATCCCAAGTTGGTGCTGCATAAGCCTTTTTAGGCAAGATGAAATATCCCAATAACTGCTGAAATGTGGGTAAATGTTTAAGAACTCAATCCCTAAAGTAGGGGGGAGGACACTCACTTGACATATTTACCGATTTATCAAGTTAAAAATACTCCCACCATGGCCAATTTTAAGCTACTACCAATATTATATAAACAGACTGATGCTTGTATTCCCAGCACTTTGAGAAGCCAAGGCAGTAAGATCATTTAAGGGCAGAAGTTCAATACCATCCTAGACAACAAAGCAAGACCCTGTCTCTGGCTTGGTGCCTGTAGCTCAGTGGTTAGGGTGCCGGCTACATACACTGGGGCAGGAGGGTTTGAACCCAGCCTGGGCCTGCTAAACAAAAATGACAACTGCAACCAAAAAATAGCTGGGTGTTGTGGCAGGTGCCTGTAGTCCCAGCTACTTGGGAGGCTGAGGCAAGAGAATTGCTTGAGCTCAAGAGTTGGAGGATGCTGTGACCTGTGATGCCACGGCACTTGGTACCGAGGGTGACACAGTGAAAATACGTCTCAAAAAAAAAAAAAAAAAGGACCCTGTCTCTACCAAAAATTAAAAAATAAGCTGGGCTTGGTGATGAGCCTACAGTCCTAACTACTCAAGAAGCTGAGGCAGGAAAGTCACTTGTGCCCAGAAATTCAAGGTTATAGACAGATATGATTCTAACACTGTACTATAGCCTAGGTGACAAAGCAAGACCTCTGTATCTCTGAAAAAAAAAATTATAGAACTGAATACAGCATTGGGATGAGCAGCACAGTATTTGCATTATACAGATATGATAAAAGTAAATACCTCAAGGGCATAGCACAGTATTTAATAAAATGTAGTAATAGAAGGAAGTGATGAGTTTTGGTATTTCTTGCCTTTGTTTTCAATATATAAATATTAAGTCATAAGCTTATATAGTTTAATTTTAATAATGGCTATGTTCAACAACTGGCTCATAAAATTCTTGAAAATTCAGCAATTGAGCTCTTATAAGCCAGTATGAGCTGCCTCTGGTACAGCATTGTCTTCTGGTCAAGTGACACCTCGGTTAAAGAAGAGTGCTTCAGACTTCTAAGTCCCCCTTTTCTCTTCAACTGATATACTGAAAGAGAAAGGTTATCAGTCTTAAGAGTATCTGGGAATGGGGCAGCGCCTGTGGCTCAGTGGGTAGGGTGCCGGTCCCATATACCAAGGGTGGCAGGTTCAAAGCCAGCCTCAGCTAAACTGCAACAAAAACAAAAAAATAGCCGGGCTTTGTGGTGGGCACCAGCTACTCAGGAGGCTGAAGCTTAAGCCCAGGAGTTTGAGGTTGCTGTGAGCTGTGTGATGCCATAGCACTCTACCGAGGGCGATTAAGTGAGACTCTGTCTCTATTAAAAAAAAAAAAGTATCTGGGAATGAAGGCCAGTCTCAGTGGCTCACGCCTATAATCAGAGCACTCTGGAAGGCTGAGGCAGAAGTATTGCTTGAGGTCAGGAGTTCAAGACCAGCCTGAGCAAGAGTGAGTGAGAACTGGTCTCTATTAAAAATAGAAAAACCAGGCTCAGCGCCTGTGGCTCAAGCCACTAAGGTGCCAGCCACATACACCTGAGCTGGTGGGTTTAAATCCAGCCTGGGCCAATGAAAACAACAATGACAGCTGCAAACAAAAAATAGCCGGGCGTTATGGCGGGCATCTATAGCCCTAGCTACTTGGGAGGCAGAGGCAGGAGAATCGCTTGAGTCCCCAGGAGTTGGAGGTTGCTGTGAGCTGTGATATCACAGCACTCTACCCAGGGTGACAGCTTGAGGCTCTATCTCTAAAAAAAAAAAAAAAAAATAGAAAAACCAGTTGGGTGCAGTGGCTCACACCTGTAATCTCAGCATTTTGGGAGGCCAAGGGAGGTGGATTGCCTGAGCTCATAAGTTCAAGACCAGCTTAAGCAACAGCAAGACCTCCTCTATACAAAACAGCTGAGCCTTATAGAGGGAACTTTTAGTCCCAGCTACTTGGGAGGGTGAGGCAAGAGGATTACTTGAGCCGAGGTTGCTGTGAGCTATGGCACCACGGCAATCTACTGAAGGCAAGAAAGAAAAACTGTCTCAAAAAAAAGGGCAGCGCGTGTGGTTCAGTGGGTAGGGCACCAGCCCCATATACCGAAGGTGGCGGTTCAAACTCGGCCCCGGCCAAACTGAAACAAAAAATAGCCTGGTGTTGGTGGCGGATGCCTATAGTCCCAGCTACTCATGAGGTTGAGGTAAGAGAATCACCTGGACCCAGGAGTTGGAGGTTGCTGTGAGCTGTCATCACAGCACTCTACGGAGGGTGATAAAGTGACTCTGTCTCTATTAAAAAAAAAAAAAAAAAAGAACTAGTCGAGTGTTGCTGAGGGCATTGTGGTGGACTCCTGCAATCTTAGCTACTTGGAGTCTGAGGCAGCAGTATCATTTGATCCCAGTTTGCTGTGAGCTATGATGCCACAATACTCTAGCCTGGGCAACAGAGAGAGATTCTGTCTCAAAAAAAAAAAAAAAGAGTATCTGGGAATGAGCTATTTAAAGAAGAGAAAGCACCAGGTAGAAATTCTCCTCCACAATGCCAAAAAAACTAAGCCCTTGCTGTCTGCTGAACCAGCTTCAGCTTCCAGGAAGAAGGCGGAGCTAAGATGCTCCTCTTTGGGACAGCCTGTTCTTGTCTTGATGTCGATGTCATTGTGACGCAGGATATGCTACATGAGTTAACCCATGGACTCTGGGACCTAAAACCATCATTTCCTGGACTTTCTAGGGGAATCACATTCTAGTCACTGTTCACTCCAACACTGGGCTGGGTCTAAATCCAAACCCACAGTACTTTGTTATTAAGACCTTTCTTTATGACAGTATAAAAAAAAATTCAGATTCCTATACCAGATCCAATTCCTTCAAATCTATCCCTATCACTTGGGTCACACAGTTCTAAAAACAACAACTCTGTCACAAATCCCCTCTCGGTCACTCTGAGTCACTGAGTGTTTTAAAAACAAACCTAGATAGCTGGAAGATATAAGAATTGGCTGTTGATGCAGGAGAGCCGACGTCTCTTCTTTCCCTGTCCCTAGGGACACAGGCTTTGACGCACTAGTATAAGAACAGGGAAACTGAGGCACTAGAGTTATGGTAAAGGGGCCAGCCAAAAGTCAGCCAAAGAAAAGCTGGGAATATAGCTCTAGCTCCAAAGCATCGATATTAAATAAACTAAATCCAAATGACTCAATCATCTCCTGCCACCTCCCTCCATTCTCTCAACTAAGACTGCCCTATTAACCTCAATGAGATAGATACTTCTCTCAACACCCTCCTCCCAGGGTTTCAAAGGCAGCAAAATCCCAGGTTAAAGCCTCCCCAAATTCTGTCAAAAGGCTCCTGTTCAGCCCCTGCCCCCACACCTGCAGATAGGTCTTGTATTCAATGAGCTTCTCAGTGCCTCGGTGCAGGAGCCCGATGTGAGGGTCACACTTCCGCACCATCTCCCCACTCAATTCCATCACTAGTCGCAGGACTCCATGGGCTGCTGGGTGCTGGGGCCCAAAGTTCAGGGTCAGGTTCGACACCATTTTGTCCTTTGGAGGGTCCACATCTGGGAAGTGGCAAATAATTTAGAACCAAATGGTAATTCCCTTGGGAACCCCCAAGAGAAAGTAAGGAGTTAACTCTTCCCTGTAGATCCTACACCTCATCCTTGTATACCTTAATTCCCTAATTGCCAATATAACTAGAAAGAGGACTATTAGATGGGGGAAAAGGGAAGATCTAAACTTTCTGATAAGAACCATGAATCTCACTCTTTTCTGCATCTCAGAATACATTTTCAATAATAATAATATGGGGTGTAGTGTTGCTTGTCTATAATCCCAGCTACTTGGGAGGTTGAAGGATCACTTGAGCCCTGAAGTTTGTAGGCTGTGCAATGCTGATTGGGTGTCTGCACTAACTGGCATTAATATGGTGATCTCTTGGGAGCTGGGGACCACCAGGCTGCCTTATAAGAAGTGAAGGTTGTTGGGTGGTGCCTGTGGCTCAATGGAGTAGGGCACTGGTCCTATATGCTGGAGGTGGCGGGTTCAAACCCAGCTTCTGCCAAAAAAAAAAAAAGTGAAGGTTGGAAATGGAGCAGGTCAAAACTGCTGTGCTGATCAGTAGTGGTTATCACACCTGTGAATAGCCACTGCACTCCAGCATGGGCAGGACAGTAAGACACTGTCTCAATAAATGAATGAATGAATAAGCAAATATGTAAATGAAGTAATAATAGATATTTATATACCCTTATTATTTGTCAAGCATTACTGTTAAGCACTTTTATTTATTTTAACAGATTTACTTCTTATAACCTCCACATGGGTAATAACTACTATTATTAATCTCACTTTATTGGAGAAACTTTAATGATTTCTCCAGGATCACAAAGCTAGTAAGTGGCAGATCCAAGACATAAATTCAATCTCTTAAGCTCCAGGGTCCATACACTCTTTAACTACTATGATTGCATGGCTCTCCAAACATATGTGATGAATGGTCAACCAGTCAGGAAACAAATACTTAATGCTTACTTCTACTAAATGAAAGTTTATTTATTTTATTTTATTTTTTTGAGACAGAGTCTCACTATGTCGCCATTGGTAGAGTGCTGTGGTATCACAGCTCACAGCAACCTCCAACTCTTGGGCATAAGCAAGTAGCCTCCCAAGTAGCTGGGACTACAGGTGCCTGCCATAACTCCCGGCTAGTTGTTGTTGTTGTTGTAGTTGTCATTGTTGTTTAGCAGGCCCAGGCAGGGTTCAAACCCACCAGCCCTGAGAATGTGGCCAGCGCCCTAACCACTGAGTGTGGGCACCGAGCCCAAATGACAGTTTTTACCCTGAAGAAGCTTTAACTTTTGTGAGGCTGAAGTAGGTGGATTACTTGAGCTCAGGAGTTTGAGACCAACCTGAGCAAAAGCGAGACCCCCCATCTCTACTAAAAATAGAAAAACTAGCCAGGTATTGTGGTAGTCATCTGTGGGTTCGAGCCTACCACCCTCGTTGCATGTGGCTGGCACCATAACCATTGTGCTATGGGCAATGAGCCTGTTTGGCTTTATTTTTTTCTTGAGACAGAGCCTCAAAGTAAATAGTCCCAGTTAATCTGGAGGCTGAGGCAAGTGAATCACTCAAGCCCAAAAGCTTAAGGGTGCTCTTAGCTAGGATGCCACAGTACTCTCACAGTACTCTACCCAGGGTACAGAATGAAACTGTCTCAAAATAAATAAATAAATAAAAATCAACTCAAAAAAAAAAAAAAAAACAAAAAAAAAACAGAAGGCTTACACTTTAACTGGGGAAATAAGTACCTGTGAAAACTTGGTAACACAAGTCAATTTATAAGTTACCAAGTAAGTGGTTTAGCCACATGTATTTAAAGGCAGAAGAGAACACTAAAGACTTCACATAGGTAGGATCTGAGCTGGTTCTCAAATATAGGAAGGGATTTAGATAGTTATAGAGAAGAGACATTCTAGGCTATGAAATCAATACTGGACAAATTAGCCAGGCATGACGGCTCACACCTGTAATCCTAGCACTCTGGGAGGCCCAGGCAGGTGGACTGCTTGAGCTCACAGGTTCAAGACCAGCATGAGTCCAGCAAGACCCCACCTCTAAAAATAGCCAGATGTTGTGGCGGGCACCTGTAATCCCAGCTACTAGGAGGCCGAGGCAATAGAACTGCTTGAGCCCAAGAGTTTGAGGTTGCTGTGAGCTGTGACACCAGAGCACTCTACCAGGGCTACAAAGTGAGACTCTGTCTCTAAAAAATAAAAACAAAATACTGGACAAATCTTAGAAACAGGGAAGTAAATATCTGTGTAACTCTTACTAGGACTTCCCAAGAGACAGAAGATTAATGTTGGGAGGCAATAGGTGACAGTGGTTCAATGATCAGTATAGATCATTAATACCACTTACCTGAATATAAACTTACCTGTGTGTGTGGCTTATTTTTTTTTTTTTTTTTTTTTGAGACAGTCTCACTATGTCACCCTTGGTAGAGTGCCGTAGCATCACAGCTCACAGCAACCTCAAACTCTTAAGCGATTCTCTTGCCTCAGCCTCCCATGTAGCTGGGACTATAGGCACCTGCCACAACTCCTGGCTATTTTTTTGTTGTAGTTGTCATTGTTGTTTTAGCAGGCCCAGGCTGGGTTCGAACCTGCCAGCCCTGGTGTATGTGGCCAGAGCCCCAACCACTGTGCTATGGGTGACGAGTCTGTTGTTGCAGTTGTCGTTGCTTAGCTGGCCTAGGCCAGGTTCGAGCCTATCACCCTCGTTGCATGTGGCTGGCACCATAACCACTGTGCTATGGGCAATGAACCTGTTTGTCTTTTTTTTTTTTTTTCTTTTGCCAGAGCCTCAATCTGTCACCCTGGGTAGAGTGCTGTTTCATCACAGCTCACAGCAACCCACAGCTTAAGCAATTCTCCTGTCTCCGCCTCCCAAGTAGCTGGGACTATAGGCATCCGCCACAACACCCAGCTATTTTTTGGTTGTAGTTGTCACTGTTGTTTGGCAGGTCAGGGCTGGATTCGAACCTGCCAGCTCTGGTGTATGTGGCTGGCACTTTAGCTGCTTGAGCTACAGGCACCTAGCCAAGCCTATTTGTTTTTTGAGACAGAGTTTCACTCTGTTGCCCAGGTTAGAGTACCATGACAGCACAACTCACAGCAACCTCAAACTCCTGGGTTGTTCAAGCAATCCTCCTGCCTCAGCCTACCCAGTAGCCCATATAGTTGGGAGTACAGGCTGAGCCACCATGCTCAGCTAATTGTTTCCTATTTTTTGTAGAAATGGAGTCTCATTCTTGCTCAGGCTAGTCTCAAACTCCTGAGTTCAAGTGATCCTCTCACCTCAGCCTTCTAGAGTGCTAGGATTACAGGTGTAATCCACCAGGTGTAAGCCACCAAACTCGGCTCTACCTGTGTGTTCTTGATTAAGTTTTAATCTCCCTAGACCATAATTTTCTCATAATTACGATAATACTTCCACAGAATTTTTGTAAGGATTAAGTGAAATAATGCATACAAAAATGCTTAGCAAATGGTAAGCATTCAACTACTGTTACTTTAACTTTTTGAAAGGTAACTAAAAGTGTCTCTGAAGGTTTTTTAGCATCGTAAAATGAAGTTTGAGGAAGATGAAGGTGATGACATTGTGTAAGACAGCTGGAAATGGAATAAGATTAGTGATAGAAGCCCCCAAATAACCCAGACTCCTGAAATAATCAAGGTCTAATACAAGAGAAGTCTGAATAAGAGTGATGGCGATGAAATTAAAAGGGAAAGATGACCAGATATGAAACATTATGAAAGAATCTACATGGTTTGGTGACTTCTTGGATACAGACATTAAGGGCGAGAGAGAAGAGCCAACAATGATTAAAAAGGATGTCACTGATCAAAATCAAAAAGTCAGCCAGGTGCAGTGGCTCAGGCCTATAATCCTAGGACTCTGGGAGGCCAAGTTGGGTGGATTGCTTGAGCTCACGAGTTCAAGAGCAGCTTAAGCAAAAACCAAGACCCCCTTCTCTACTAAAAAGGGGGAAACTGAGGCAAGAAGATCGCTTGAGCCCAAGAGTTGGAGATTGTTGTGAGCTATGATGCCATAGCACTCTAGGTAACAGCTGAGACTCTGTCTCAAAAAAAAATAAAAAATAAGGGTGGCGCCTGTGGCTCAGTGAGTAGGGCGCCAGCCCCATATACCAAGGGTGGCTGGTTCAGACCCAGCCCCGGCGGAACTGCAACGAAAAAATAGCCGGGTGTTGTGGCAGGCGCCTGTAGTCCCAGCTGCTGGGGACGCTGAGGCAAGAGAATCGCGGAAGCCCAAGAGCTGGAGGTTGCTGTGAGTCCTGTGACATCACGGCACTCTACCAAGGGCGGTAAAGCGAGACTCCGTCTCTACAAAAAAAAAAAAAATAATAATAATCATAATAATAAATAAAAAATAAAATAAATGAAAAAGTCAAAAGGTAGAGCTACTTTTAATGGGGGAAAAAATGGTTTGTATTTAGTTAGGTTTCATTTGGGTCCAATGGGAAAGCTATCTTGTCTGTAGAGGGAGATAGAAATGTACTCATCAGGGAAAATGAGACCTCTGGGTACTGACTGGGACCTATTCTTTTTCTACTGGAATGTCCTTCTTTTCCTGCTTAGCCTGACAATACCTGTTATTATCACTATTACTGTGTCTGTTGAATTGCATAGTGAAAGAAGCAAATAGGGTAGGAGTTAAAACTTGCCTAAAACAGAGAGCTCAAGAGCACTCAGAAATCACCTTGGGGCAGGGTGGGTGAGAGTTGGGACAGCAACTCTGGGCACTCACCATTCCAAGGTGGAGGCTTCCAGTGAGCGGTTTCCTTAGATGGGTACATGACAGCTCCCCCAAACTGTTGTGCCCATTCCACATCTGGCTGCCACTGTCGAGCACCTCTGGGGAGTTAAAGACAGATCCTAGACCAAGGCCTGAACACTGCTTGGTTCCTCTGTTGCTATTCCCTCTCACGTGGGCCCAGAGAAAGATATCCTAGATTCTTCAATGCCAAGGCACTGGCACAGAGTTTGTATAGTTTTGGTAAAATAAGCTGGAACTCTGTAAGTTCCATTCCTAGTAAGGACTTATTTCTTCAGTCCTTCACCCATTGTCCTATGCATGCAAGGCTGGAGATCCTTGCTCCTTCATATTTTCATCATATTCATATTCCAAGTAAATATGAACGTGAGACAAGTGTTTGATCAAGGTCAACCTAAGACTAAGAAGTGAGAGACAGAGACAAACAGAAACAGACAGGGAGAGAAATGGTATTCTGGGGCAGTGGCCGAACTATTGCTCGGGTAATACAGCAGAGGTGCATTCAAATTACTAAAGTTGAGGGGCAGGGTCTCCCACTTCGCTGATTTCACCTCTGGCAGAAAAAGCTAAAACCCCTCTTTCCTTCCACGGCCAGAGTGGGCACCACTGCATCCTGGAGCCCGAGAAATCAGGCCTGAGTGAGGGGGGGTCACAGGCCTGGGTCATTCTTTCCTGGGGGATAAGGGGTTACAGGGCCCGTGGATTGTCCCCAAACTTGAGAAACCCTAGCTTTGAGGAAAGCGCCTCGAGAGGTGCCCTCGGTCTCACCTGCTGGGCTGAATCTGCAGTCGGAACTCAGCCCTGGGCAGCAGCACCTGGGCCGCTACTCCCCGGAGCCTGCACAGGGCACTGAGCGCCGCCATCTTACCCCGGCTGCAGACTGCGGGAAGGAGAACCGGGCGGAAGTGACTCCTGTGCGCCTCCGTTTGGGCTTCTCGCCTATTAACACAACGAAGACACCCTCTTGGAAGCTGGCGAGGTTATCAAACGTGAGCCTGGCAACATCCGGGTTTTCTGCCTTGCCTTCACTTGCGCTTAGATAACCGTGCATACCGTCATCTTTTCTGAGGGCGGCTCCTCCGGCGGCTCCTCCTACTGCTCCCTGCGGTATTTTCTGCAAGTGAGCAAGGAAAGATGTTGCCACACCACTCCTGCCAGGGGCAACGTACTTCTAGGCGCTCTTTCGCTGAGCCTGCCTGGGCGTACCTTGGAAACTCGCGAGTAGGGGTTCCTTCCCTACTCTTTTCCGCCTTGGCTGCCCTCCTGCGGTAGTGCAGCACTCCGATTGTATGAGCTCTGCCCTTCTGGAGTTGCCCCAGGCTTCGCTAATTCCTTCCCTTCCCTGAATCCAAAAAATCTGGAGCCTGGAAAGCCAGCAAATTTCCAGATGTCTTGAATTGGGATAGGGAAAAAGGAGCCGAAATGAGGCTGGGAGGGTCTGAGAGTTCCCGCCAAACCAAAACAAAAAAGAGTAGGACGCCAAGGCCACCAGCATTGGTGGTGCAGAGGAAGTTGCTAGAGTCCGTAGGAGCCACCTCATCCCAGATGGGGGAGGAGAGGCCCTCTGTGGGTGACCCTGATATCCGTTAGGCTTCCTGGACCTACAAAATCACAGACCGGGAAGCGCCCTTGGAAATTCCTCACATCCCACTTCCGTCCTGCGTCAATCTCTTATTGCTCCCATCTTTCTGACCCTGCTACCACAACCCTCATCATAGTAGCCAGCAGCATGGAAATGTAGTAGCCCCAGGAGTTGGATCCCAATTCCGTATGGACAAAGAGTTTTCTAGTATTGGAGGCTAGTTCCTGTTCTCTCCCTCTGCCTTCAAGCACAGCTCCAGCTGGGTCACCCACCCATAGAATTTGTACAACTCTGCCCCCCCCCCCCCCCCAGCTTGGAAAGAAGCCTGTCCCAGAGCTCCCCTAGACAGGGTCCTTGGGATGCAGCCCACCAGCAGCGCAGCAAGGCTGAGCAGACAGACCATGGGAGTTGCAGAGACAGGGAATTCTTAGCTACACAGAAAGAGGGGAAAGCCAGACTTCCAGCCTGGGAATTGACCTAATGGGAACAGTACCAAAGGGTGGGGCCAGAACCCTGGCTGTGGGAACTGACCAGGACTTGGGATAGACTAGGCAAGCCCCACACAGCCAAGCTAGAGATTTGGTCCCCCTACCCTCCTCATTCTCCATTCTTTCCCTGGGCCTTCTCTCTTATATTTTTTAAAGATTTATTAAATACATAAATTACACATTATTCTTTATACACTAGATATGTAAAAGAAAATAGGCATCTCAGCCCCTTAAACAATCCTATGTCCTCTTATTTTAGCACATTCTCCTTGTATAGTCGAAACACAGCAAATGTGGTGATGGTGGTGGGGGGTGGCAAAGACTGCATTTATTTGCTTTGATCAGCCTGGGAAAAGTCAGTATAGACTGGGCTGCTTGGCCCTGGAGGCAGCTTGAGCTGGGACTAGGGTGGAGGCTCCTGGGGAGCCTCCTAGGACACTGCTGCTTTTGTGCCTTCTCCCTGCTGCCAACACCCCCCCCCCACACACACACACACACACTGCTGCTGCCACTCTAAAGCCCTTTGTCTTTCACTGCTTAGTCACCCCCTTTGTCCTCATCTCAGATGGGGGAGTGGGAAGGGGCAGTAGAGTCCTCTGGTGATAGCTCCTCTTGCCCCTGTCCCTTCTGGTCTCCCATCCCTTGTCTAAACTCTTCTAGCCCCCGCCCCCTCCACTTAGGACCAGGGTATGTGGGGTGTCAAGAGGTGGGTCTGGCAGTGACAAGAGGGTGGCTGTTATAGAAAGTGATGAGCACCAGAGCAGGTGTTAGTGACCTGAGCAGGAAGGGAGGGGAAGAGGAAGTATTCTGGCAGAGGATATGATGTGGGGGACAGGAGGTGACAAAGCAGAGAGTGAATAGAGGAATGGAGGCAGGAGGAGGTGGTCTACCTCTGGGAAAGGGAAGAGACTGCTGACTATACTCTCCTTCCTGGGGATTTCCTGGGGAAAGGAGTGGCTGTGGGATGGGGTGAGCAGAAATTGCCCCTATTTCTGAACCTTTTACTTCCTTGCCTTGAGAGTCCAACCCTAAGACCTCTTTTCTAAGTTTCCTCCAATCTAGAACCAAAGGAATCATTTCCTTCCTTTCCTTAATATACCTCTTTCCCCATAGCTATTCTCCCCACCCCAAGCTCTGGGTTCCTGTTTCCCTCAGCACCCTAGTTTCCCTATATGCACAATGCTGCCTCTACCCTCTCCCTGTCCCATGGAGAATGAGAAATAAGATTACTAGATATTCCAGGAACAGTTGTGTTCTCCGGGCAAAGTGGGGCCAGAGGAGGGTGCCAGATGGAGATTCACCCAGACTGACACCAGGTAAATCTGGCTCCTGAGAGAGCAAGTCTTGCCTGTACTGAGGCTTGGCTGATTTGAGGCTGAAGGGAGGGTTTAGGGTAGTTGGGAGTGGGTAGGAGCAGGGCCAGGAGCCTGGGGGAAGCTACTGGGAGCTGGGCCAGGGAAATGGGGAGTCAGGAAGTGAGGAGGGGGAACCCTGGGGAAAATGGAGGCGGAATGGCTGTTCCAGGCTTTGGAGGGGGTGAGTAGTGATAACTCAGGAAGGGGGAGCCTGAGGGAGAGAAGGGACCTTCAAGAAGAGGAGGTGCCACCCTGGGTCCTCCTTCTATAAAAGGAAAAGTCATTAACCCCTCCTGCCTTGTTGTCTGCCTCCGCTGTGTGTTCATTCTAAGCAGACTCATCCTGCCGTTGAGCGGTAAATTCCCAGGTCATTGCTTCCTTGCCTCCCCCACCTCTCTGACTCCTCTGTTCTCTCCAACTGCTTGGTTCCATCCTAAGCCATATTAATCTACCTCCTTTCTTTGTTCTTCCCTCTTGATGCTTCTTTACCTGTTCCCCACCACTTTCCCCAAGCAGCTCACTTAGTCCCCTCAGCCCTTGAAACCAGACTTTAGGGCCAAAGGGCAGCACGAGAGAGACTTGAGAAAAGGGAGGCCATGCCATGTTAGACTGTAAGAGCAAGAATTCTCCTAGGACCATGATCCTATCTGTGCATGTTAGCCAGGGCCTTTCCCTGACTCCCTGCCTCTCTCTCCTGGGGCTTTGTCCCACCAAAAAGGGAAAGAGACAGCTGAGGGCTGATTGTGGGGTTTGGGAAAAGGCTATGTCATCAGCTGGCCCAGTGCCTATAATCCATCCGGCTGCTAAAGATTCTCCTCCCCTGGGCAAGTCCCACTTTTTTTTTTTTTTTAAAGGAAAACAAAAACTAGGATTTTGGGAAGCAATGATACACCCCTCTGAGTCCTACCGACAGAGCTCTGGCTGAGTGGCTTAGAGATTAGCCAATCGCAGGGCTCAGGATGCTTAAAAGAGCCGGTGCTGAGAGAGGCTGGGGAGAACCCACAGGGACACCCACAGACACATAGACACGAGAGAGACAGAGGAGGGAAGAGACAGAGACAAAGGCATAGTAGAAGAAGGCAGAGACAGGGCAGGCAAAGAAGCAGCCCAGACAGAGTTGTACAGAGGGAGAGGCCAGAGAAGCTTCGGAAGGTACAGACAGGGAGAGACAAAGATCCAGGAGAGAAGGGCGCAGGAGAAGAATTTTGAGGAGCCAGACCTTGGGCACCTCTCCTAAGCCTGAGGGCTAAGTTTTTTCCATCTCCTCTGAAGGTCCCCAGCCCCTCTGAAAACTCTGCCTCTGACCTTGGCAGGAGTCCGAGCCCCCAGGCTACAGAGAGGAACTTTCCAAAGCTAGGGTGTGGAGGAACTTGGTGCCCCAGATGGCCTCAGTCCCTTCCAGCTACAGCACCAGTGCCATGTCCCGGACAGGCTTGCATCGCAGGAGGGGCTTGGCAGGGCGCTGGCTGTGGGGAATCCATCCCCGCCTACTGCTCCCCGTTGTGCCCCTCTCCAGGCTGCTTCTGCTGCTGCTGGCCTCCCTCCTGCCCTCAGCCCGGCCGGCCAGCCCCTTCCCCCGGGAGGAGGAGATCGTGTTTCCAGAGAAGCTTAACAGCAGCGTCCTGCCTGGCTCTGGCGCCCCTGCCAGGCTGTTGTACCGCTTACCGGCCTTTGGGGAGACGCTGCTACTAGAGTTGGAGCAGGACCCTGGCGTGCAGGTGGAGGGGCTGACAGTGCAGTACCTGGGCCAGACGCCTGAGCTGCTAGGTGGGGCAGAGCCGGGCACCTACCTGACCGGCACCATCAATGGAGATCCGGAGTCGGTGGCATCTCTGCATTGGGACGGGGGAGCCCTGCTAGGGGTGCTGCAGTATCGAGGGGCCGAACTCCACCTCCAGCCCCTGGAGGGGGGCACCCCTAACTCTGCAGGGGGACCTGGGGCTCACATCCTACGCCGGAAGAGTCCTGCCAGCAGCCAGGGTCCCATGTGCAACGTCAAGGCTCCACCTGGGGGCCCCAGCCCCAGCCCCCGAAGAGCCAAGGTAGGCAGCCCCAGAATCTGTGTCCTGCAGCGTCCTCCCACCATGTCTGTCCTACTGACCCCTATTCACCCTCTCTCCACCCACTTCCACTTCTGGCCATCCTGCTTCCCTCCCTTTTGCCTGCCTTCCTCTCCCCACTAGCCTCCTTCCTCAGGAAGGCTCTGGCCTCTCCTTGCCCCAGCCCTTCTCTCAGCCAGACCACTGATCCACTGAGGGTTCTCAGAGGTGGGTCAGAGACTTCAGGCTGGAAATGACCGCCTCCCATCCCCACCCACCCCTGCCTGGCCATGGCATCCTCTGCTGACACAGTCCCTGGCAATAAAGATCTCCTAACAGCCCCATTGCCTTGGCTCTTTTCTCTGCCACAAATTTCATTTTCACTCCCACCCCCAGCTAAAGGAGTAAGGTTCAAGGCCCAAGGGATTGGCCTCTGGCTTCTGATGATGCCTTTAAAATTGTGCTGGCAAACTGCAAACTAGGGCAAGAGTGGGCAAGGGAGGGAAGGCATCCCATACCTCCTCCTGGTCAATCCCCTTCCCACACTGTGGACTGACTGCACACGGCTGCCTGAGGCTCCATCCTTCCCTCCCTCCCACTCTGGGGCTCCCCCCTTCTTCCTTTCCTTCCTCCCTCCTCCCTCTGGAGCTTTAATCCAGACCAGACGCTCCCCTCCACACCCGCCACGCTGAGCTCTGGCCCTGGCCCTAGCTGCTGACTGAATCGTTCCTCCAACCACACAGGGCAGACACGTAGCAGCTCAGCCCTCCATCCCAACTCCCACAGGCCCTGGCCACGCTCAGGCCTGGGGAACCCCAAAGTCCTTCACAAAGGCAGTCCTGCTGCTTTCACCCATGCAGTCCTGGGACATGGAGTCCCTTTCTTCTCCCTTTCTCAGAACCAATGCTGATTCCTCAGAATTATGACAGAAGCCCTGAGATTTGGGGTTGGGGGGAGGGCCCAACCAAAACGGGTCAGGAGTCCTGTGGGCTATGCGGGGCGCAGCTGGCTCTGCTGAGTTCCAGACCCAGGAGGTGAGGGAGGGGAGAAGTGATCCATGGGTCTGGGAGTCTATTTCAGGATCCTCCTGTCCCTTTTTCTCTACAGCGCTTTGCTTCACTGAGTAGATTTGTGGAGACCCTGGTGGTGGCAGATGACAAGATGGCAGCATTTCATGGAGCAGGGCTAAAGCGCTACTTGCTGACAGTTATGGCAGCAGCAGCCAAGGCCTTCAAGCACCCAAGCATCCGCAACCCTGTCAGCTTGGTGGTGACTCGGCTAGTAATCCTAGGGTCAGGCGAGGAGGGGCCCCAAGTGGGGCCCAGTGCCGCCCAGACCCTGCGCAGCTTCTGTGCCTGGCAGCGGGGCCTCAACACCCCTGAGGACTCGGACCCTGACCACTTTGACACAGCCATTCTGTTTACCCGTCAGGTGAGGCCCCTGTTAACACTGAAGGCCATGCCCTTGCATAGTTCCAAGAAGCACCACTACATATACATTGTGGTGTAAATGGTGCTTCTGGGATTGTGTGACATGGTGCCTGGACCTAGCCACACTGCCTTCCATGGCTGTCTGGGTCCTGACAGTGCTGAGTACTTAGTGCCCACGTTCCTGGTAATCTGGACCCTATCTCAATGGAACCAGGTGTCTTGGCTCCCCATGCATCTTCTATGATCTGTCTCCATAGGACCTGTGTGGGGTCTCCACTTGTGACACTCTGGGGATGGCTGATGTGGGCACTGTGTGTGACCCAGCTCGAAGCTGCGCCATTGTGGAGGATGATGGGCTCCAATCAGCCTTCACTGCTGCTCATGAACTGGGTACGGTGGGGGTGGGGCTGTGGAGTACTGGAGTGGATGAGAAAGGGATCAGGGATGAGGATAGGGGATAGTGAGTTCACCTGGGTCTTAATGGGGCCCCAAGGTGTTTATTCCTTCTCCCCAGGCCTGGGTACAAGACTGACCATTATCCTTCTCTGCTCTGGATATAGACAAACATTTAGATTTTCCTATTAAATACTGTAGGGTATGGAAACATATGTGAATGTGTGTGTGCATGACATGTGTGTTTGGGGCAGGGAGTCAGTGAAAAAATGTGTGCTTTCAGGGTTAAGGCCCTGAGTATATTTTGGGAGGAGAGGGAAGAGAACATAGCAATGGGAGCTACATATTGGGAACCCTGAGAGCACCATTAAGGGACCACAGACAGGGTGGGACAGAGAATGGAGCTGACCAGCCACAGTTGCAGCTAGGTTTATGAGCTTCTTGAAGGCACAGGGATGGGACCACTGGACTCTAGCAAGGTATCTCCTCCCACAGGCCATGTCTTCAACATGCTTCATGACAACTCCAAGCCGTGTGTCAGTTTGAATGGGCCTGGGAGCACCTCCCGCCATGTCATGGCTCCTGTAATGGCTCATGTGGATCCAGAGGAGCCCTGGTCACCCTGCAGTGCCCGCTTCATCACTGACTTCCTGGACAATGGCTATGGTAAGCAGGTGGGACTCACCTTTCCTGTGTGGGACTCACTCCCTGCCCCCACGCTGCTCTCACTGCATTCCACGTGAATAGATAGCTCCCCCCAGGTGTGCTTCCTCTGCAGTATGGGATGGACTGAGAAATGCCACTGTCCCTGTGTGGTCCCCATTTCCTTCCATAATAAGTAACAGAGCTAGGGGAGGCAAATGTTGGCTCAATAGAACTGACCTTCTAAGGGCCAGAACTGTCTACTAGAATGGGCTGGCTGTAAGAGAAGCGACTACCTTGTAACTCAATGAGGTGAGCAAGAATAGCAGGATGAGGGGCAGTGCCCATAGCTCAGTGGGTAGGCGCCGGCCACATGCACCAGGGCTGGTGGGTTCAAACCCAGGCTGGGCCTGCTAAAACAAAAAAATAGCTGGGCATTGTGGCAGGTACCTGTAGTCCCAGCTACTCAGGAGGCTGTGGCAGGAGAATCACTTGAGCCTAAGAGTTTGAGGTTGCTATGAGCTGTGATGCCATGGCACTCTACTGAGGGTGACATAGTGAGACTCTGTCTCAATTAAAAAAAAAAAAAAAAAAAAAAGTAGAGGGGGAAAAAAAAAAAAGGATAGTAGGATGAACTTCCACTGGACAGAGATGATGATGAGTCACAGACTTGAACATTCTGTAGAATAGAATTAGAATAGGCAGGAGGACATGGTGCTCTGGTTCCTATCCTGATTCTGTTCTTCAGGTATTTAGGGATATGTAAGTTACTTCCTCTCGCTGTGTTGTAGCTGATATATCAAATGTATAAAATGATAATTACCTCAGAGGTGATTAAATGAGATGTGCTGGTCAAGCATTTAGCCAATGCTCATCACAGAATAAACATCTAGTAAACTGTCGCTGCCATGTAAAGCCTCTTAGAGCCCTGGGATTTTCTAGGATCCATCAGGTCCTAGGGAGCCTGAGCTTTTAGCTGGCAGTCCTGAGTGCTCTTCTCAGCCCCTTCCTCACTTTATGCCCCAATCTCCTTTTCAGGGCACTGTCTCTTAGACAAGCCAGAGGCTCCCCTGCTTCTGCCTGTGACTTTCCCTGGCAACGACTATGATGCTGACCGCCAGTGCCAGCTGACCTTTGGGCCCGACTCACACCATTGTCCACAGCTGCCGCCGCCCTGTGCTGCCCTCTGGTGTTCTGGCCATCTCAATGGTCATGCCATGTGCCAGACCAAGCACTCACCATGGGCTGATGGCACCCCCTGTGGGCCCTCACAGGCCTGCATGGGTGGCCGCTGCCTCCACGTGGACCAGCTTCAGGACTTCAATGTGAGATCTCAGGGCAGGGATGGGAAAAGGGGCCTGAGGTATGGAGACTGGTCATGAGCCCTGCAGGGGGTCCACTAATCCACTCTTTCATTCTGTGCTTCTGCAGATTCCACAGGCGGGTGGCTGGGGTCCCTGGGGACCCTGGGGCGACTGCTCTCGGACCTGTGGAGGTGGTGTCCAGTTCTCCTCCCGGGACTGCACTAGGCCCGTCCCCCGAAATGGCGGCAAGTACTGTGAGGGCCGCCGTACTCGCTTCCGCTCCTGCAATGCTGAGGGCTGCCCGACTGGCTCAGGTGAGGGGAAGAAGGACCCTCGGGAGGAGGTGGCAGAGCAGGAAGGGGGCTCCCTTGAGTGCAGGCCCAAGAAGGCATTGATTGCCCTGGCTGATGAGGGGAGCAACTCTACCCCTGGGGAGCTGTTCTTGGCAATCTGTTGGGGAGAGCAGCTCCATGCCATCTAGAGTCCTGGGGGACTAGTGGAGGGGTTTGTGGACAATGAGAAGAGAGAGGGGTGCTAACTGTCCATGTCCATGTTGCCCCTACAGCACTGACCTTCCGTGAGGAGCAGTGCGCTGCCTACAACCACCGCACTGACCTCTTCAAGAGCTTCCCAGGGCCCATGGACTGGGTCCCTCGCTATACAGGTGTGGCCCCCCGAGACCAGTGCAAACTTACCTGCCAGGCCAGGGCACTAGGCTACTACTATGTGCTGGAACCACGGGTAAGGGCCAGGACACTCTAGGCACTACCTATGCTCACATGTTCCCCCACAATCCCTCTGCTTTCTGATGGCAAAAGTCCTCCCAAATAGCACCATTGCTGCCATTTCCACAGCCATGCCAGGCCAGCCCAGGCTGCCGCTCAGACTTATCTGACTATAGTATTGAGTAAACAAGCCTCAGACTCTAGAAAAGTGGCCAAAGGTTACTCTAGCTTGGCCTATTTCCCTCCACTTCTTTTCCTCTCTCTCCTAATCTTCTAGTGCTGCCTTTGGCGAGAAATGCGTGGCCTTTGGGGCTCATCCTTGGCCCTCCTTTTTCCATGGGTTCCTCTTGTCAAATTACAGCAGTGGCCTCACTCAAAGGACAGGAGACAAATAATGTCCCCACACACCCTCTGTGTGATAGTGTAGTGTGTTAAAGGCAAAGAAATGAAAAAACAAGCCCTACCAGAAGTTGGCTCCCTTGGCCCCTAATCTGGGAAGATTTCCTGCAGGTTGTCTGCCCTCTAGCGTCCGTCTAGGGACAATATCATCAGGGTTTAGGACTTTGTGCTGGGACTCAGACAGACCTGTATTTCCCACCTTGGCTCTTCTGCTTGCCATCTGTGTAACCTTTAAGGCAAGTTCCTTAATTTGTCTAAATCTTAGTGTTCCATCCCTAGAAACCTCAAATAGTGGTGGTGAGATTTACGTTCATGTTTTTAAAGCACTTAGTGTACTACTGGATTCATAGTCAGTGCTCTGAAAATGGTGGCTTTTATAACTTTTGTTGTCATCACCCCATATGGGGGCCAGTGCTCACTCTGCACATCATCTCTACATCCCCCACATCACCCAGCTTTCCTGACATCCTTTTTCTGGTGGGACACAAGTCTTGTTTGCCTTACCAAGCCCTCTTGACTTAGGAGAACACTTTGCATCATTCCTTCTCTTCTCCTCAGGTGGTGGACGGGACCCCCTGTTCCCCAGATAGCTCCTCCGTCTGTGTTCAGGGCCGCTGCATCCATGCTGGCTGTGATCGGATTATTGGCTCCAAAAAGAAGTTTGACAAGTGCATGGTGTGCGGTGGTGATGGTTCTGGCTGCAGCAAGCAGTCAGGCTCCTTCAGAAAATTCAGGTTCTTTCACCTTTTATTTCCTCTTTCTTCCTTCCCAGACACTATTCTGGGTCCCAGGGATACAGAGGTGAACTCAGCACTGTTTCCACTCTCAAAGAGCTTACAGTCTGGTGAGGAGATAGAGGAGTAGACAGTTACAGCAGTGTCCCCCATGTTCAACAGGGGGCCACCCAGAGTGGTGGGTGAGCATCAGGGAAGACTTCCTGGGGGTGATCTCTGAACTGAGTCTTGGAGGGAGAGTAGGAATTGGGTAGGCGTGGCACCATGGAGGTGGGGCTTAGAAGGGCACATCAGTAAGGCGGCAGCAGGTGTAAATTTTCTGAGAGAAAAGAGGAGGGCACATTTGCATGTAGCTCTGATCTAGAATGAACAGCTCCCAGAGGTTTGGGGAGACAATGCTCCTCACACACATGCGCAAACAGCTTACAAGGCTAAGGGCATTCAGGAGATGCTGAGCCCCCCTCTGTTCCTGCCGCACAGGTATGGATACAACAATGTGGTCACTATTCCTGCCGGGGCCACCCACATTCTTATCCGGCAGCAAGGAGCCCCTGGCGTCCGGAGTATCTACCTGGCCTTGAAACTCCCAGATGACTCCTACGCCCTCAATGGTGAATACACGCTGATGCCCTCTCCCACAGACGTGGTCCTGCCTGGGGCAGTCAGCTTGCGCTACAGCGGGGCCACTGCGGCCTCGGAGACCCTATCAGGCCATGGACCACTAGTCCAGCCTTTGACGCTACAAGTCCTGGTGGCTGGCAACCCCCAGAACGCACGCCTCCGGTACAGCTTCTTCGTGCCCCGGCCAGCCCAGGCAACAGCACGCCCCACTCCCCAAGACTGGCTGCACCGCAGAGCACAGATTCTTGAGATCCTCCGGCGGCGGCGCCCCTGGGCGGGCAGAAAATAACCTTACCATCCCGGCTGCCCTTTCTGGGCACCCGGGCCTCGGACTTAGCTGGCAGAAATAGGGAGCTTCTGTGGCTGCCTTATGCTAAGACACAGTGGAGAGGGGTTGTGGGCGTGGTCGCTGCCCCTCCTCTCTGCCAGACTGCGCAGGCTGGCCCTGCCCCGGTTTCCTGCCCTGGGAGGCAGCGATGGATTGGTGGACGGCAGCGCTGAGAGACAGTCTCCTATAGAAACTGCCCCCTCTGCCCTGCGGGTCACAGGAGGGAGGGGGAAGGCAGAGTGGGCCCAAACCCCAGTTGTATTTATTTAGTATTTATTCACTTTTATTTAGCACAGGGAAGGAGACAAGGACTAGGGTCCTGGGAAACATGACCTCCGCCCCTCATAGTCCTCACCCTGGCAAGAAATCCAGGATGGTGGTAATAAGCATAGGTGATCTCTGTGTGTTTGTGTGTAAGAAGATGTGTGTGTGCTCTTATGTATGAGGTACAACTTGCCCTGCACTCCACTTCCTGAATTTTGGGGGGGTGGGGTGGGAGAAAAGTCAAGGGTAGGATGGGCCTTCAGGGAGTGAGTGATTATCATATTTTTAAAATATAAATTGAATTCTGCTATTTATGTGCTCCTTTTAGAGTCAGACAGATGTGGGTTACATGCTGGCCCCATATCTCTGACCATTAATTTTCCCATTTGCCAGGAATAATACCTCCCTTAGAAGTCTGTTGTGAGAACTAAGTAATGTAAATAAAGAACTAGCACAATGCCTGCACTTAGGGAGTGCTCAGCAAATGGCAGCTGCTGTTACTTATTGTTACTGCTTTTCTGTCTTCCTACACCCTCCATGGGGTCTGCAATCACTTGTAAGTGACAAAGATGCACATCAATTGTGCCTGCCCTCACCCTGGATTCCATTCCCTTAGTTGGCAGAACTCTATCCTGGATTCTAAGGGAATATCAGAGAAAGAATGATTCTGTCCCTTACCTTTGGTGGCTCCTAATCACATGAAGGAGACATGATAAATGCTTGGTGCCAGACATGGTGGCATGCATCTGTAGTTCCAGTTGCTTGGGAGGCTAAGGCAGAATGATGGCTTACACTTAAGAGTTCAAGGTTTCTTACCTGGTTTTTTTTTTCTTCTTCTTTTTTTTTTTTCTTTGAGACAGAGTCTCACTTTGTCACCCTTGGTAGAGTGCCATGGTATCATAGCTCACAGCAACCTCAAACTCTTGGGTGCAAGTGATCTTGCCTCAGCCTCCCAAGTAGCTGGGACTACATGCATGCACCACAATGCCCAACTTTTTTAGAGACAGGGTCTTGCTCTTGCTCAGGCTGGTCTCAAACTCAGCTCAGGTGATCCACTCACCTCAGCCTCCCAGAGTGTCAGGATTACAGGTGTGAGCCACTGTGGCTGGCTAGGAGTTCAAGGTTTCAATGAGCTGTGACTGTCCCTGTGAAACCACTGCATTCCAGTGGTTTCCAGTGACACTGTGAAACCCAATCTCTAAAATAAGTAAATAAACAAACACTTGGCTCAGCGCCCACAGCACAGTGGTTATGGCACAAGCCACATGCATTGAGGCTGGCTGGTTCAAACCTGGCCCAGGCCAGCTAAACAACAATGTCAACTGCAACAAAAAATAGCTGGGCATTGTGGCAGGTGCCTGTACTCCCAGCTACTTGGGAGGCTCTTAAGAGAATCACTTAAGCCCAGGAGTTTGAGGTTGCCATGAGCTGTGACATCACAGCACTCCACTGAGGGCAACATAGTGAGACTCTGTCTCAAAAATAAATGAATAAAAAATAAAAAATAAACCAACACTTGGCTACAAGTACAACTGATAAGAACATGAAGGTGCAAAAATAGCAAGAACAATTACATCAATGTAAACACAAACTTAGTAGTTAGAGTGATAGTTGAAGAGCTTAGGGGAATTGTTAGCACTAGAGTGGTAGCAAATGGTCTGAATGTGAATTGGAGTTCAGCACCTGACTAGCTGGGTGGCACTGGTTAAGTCACTGGTGCTAAGTCTTAGATTGCTCATATGTGGAATGGAACTAATGATCCCTGTTCCCACAGACCACCCAGAACATTGGGGAACAAATGTTAAACTATTTTTAAAATAGTAAAGGTTATCAGCATGTGAGACCTTACCCTTATGACTGAGTGACTGGGACGCTGATCTCCTGAATTAACCATTAATTTCATAAAAGGATCAAGTCATGGTTTGCTAGGAATTAGGCAAAAAGGCAAAAAGAATGACCTGGAGAAGGACCTCAGAAGAGGCAGGTGGTCAGTGGTGGCAGAATAGTTTAGAAGTAGGATATTAGAGATAGTTCTGCCCGATGAAGTGTCTGTGCCTGTAGTCCCAGCTACTTGGGAGGATGAGACAACAGGATCAATTGAGATCAAGAGTTCTGGGCTGTGGGTGGCACCTGTGGCTCAGTGAGTAGGGTGGCAGCCAGCCCCGGGCGAACTGCAACAAAAAAATAGCCGGGCATTGTGGCAGGCGCTTGTAGTCCCAGCTGCTCGGGAGGCTGAGGCAGGAGAATCGTGGACGCCCGAGAGCTGGAGGTTGCTGTGAGTCCTGTGACATCACGGCCCTCCACCAAAGGCAGTAAAGTAAGACTCTGTCTCTACTAAAAAAAAAAAAAGAGTTCTGGGCTGTAGTGCACTATGCTGATCAGGTGTCCACACTAAGTTCGGCATCAATATGGTGACCTTCTGAAAGCCAGAGGCCACTAGGTTGCCTAAGGAGGGGTGAACCTGCCCAGGTCTGAAACAGAGCAGGTCAAAACTCCTGTGCTGATCAGTAGTAGGACTGTGCCTATGAACAGCCACTGCCTTCCAGCCTGGGCAACATAGTGAGACTGTCATCTCTAAAAAAAGAAAAAGAAAATTCAAAAAAAAAAAAAAGAAAGAAAGAAAAAGAAAAAATAAATGAGACAGGTCTGTTCTTCCTTCTGAGCAAGGCCATTGTGCTTGAGAAAGACTTGGGCAGTCCCATGTGTCATGGATGGAACAGGGAGGGCAGAGGGGCCTGGCAAGAATCTGGAGTTTTGAATGGCAGAAGCAAGACTGCTGGGGATTGGGGAAGGGGCAAGATAAGGGGGTTAGTGAGGAATGCTAAGTAAAGAAGACTGTGATATAAGGGGTAAAGAGGGTAGAATGGGGAGCCAAAAGCACTTGACTCTGCTGTGGCAGTCCTGAGCGGGGCTGCTGGGCATTGCTTGGGATACAGAGCAGGGATTATGAAATGGAGGCAGGCCATGGGGGGTTGTGGTGGTTACGTGTTCTGTGCTCACTGGAGCTGGGCTTTGCTAATCAAGTTCTGTACTAGGCAGTGCCTTACACAGCACCCTCTGCTTTACACCACCCGGCACAGTGCCTGCTCCCTCTGCAGCAATGAGAAGACAGCCACCCACATGTTCTTCTCTCTAGTAAATGTGGCTCCCGCTGCTGTGCCTGGCCCTCTGGCCTTTCCTCTGGCCCTCCTACCAACCAGGCTGGAGGTGGTAGGAACAGGAGAATGGGACAAGGCCAAAGCAATCTTTATTGCTCTTACCTGGTTAGCAAAGCTGAATTACCAATAATATGCTTCTGCACCTTAATACCACGAGCTCAAAGTTCAATAAATAGAGCTCTGTGTTAAGTAGATGTGAGGTACAAAAACAATATATCACTGTGTCTTAATGGGTTCAAATGCATTCTGGGAAGCAGATCAATAATGAATAGTACCAGGAATAGAAAAAAGATAAGGGCCCTGTGAACTGGGCAGAAACTAAGCCCTGACTTAATGGCCTATCAATAGGGTGGTGGAAGGTGAGTCTTGGGCTGGGCCCTGGGTAGCATATAATCATGATAGCCCTTCCCATCCCACGTTTCTATAATGCTCATGGCGATTCACACTTCATAAATCACTTTCACATGTGTTATTTTTATTTTTATTTTTTTTTCTGAGACACAGTCTCACAGCAACCTCAAACTCTTGGGCTCAAGCAATTCTCTTGCCTCAGCCTCCCAAGTAGCTGGGACTACACGCGCCTGCCACAACACCTAGCTATTTTTAGAGATGAGGTCTCGCTTTGGCTCAGGCTGGTCTCAAACTCATGAGCTCAAGAAGTTTCTCTGAGAAGGGGACTAAGTTTAGGTGGTGGAGCTAAAGTGAGAGGGGCACAGAGAGTGACCCCATAAAGACATATGATGCACATCACTGCAGTCCTCAGCACCAGGCAAGGCTTGGCCCCATTCTGGAATGGTTTTTCCCATCTCACCTGTCCCAGACCTAAGTTGTATGTAGACTCTACCTAATATTCTGAAGTCAGGAGTCCAACAAGTTCTTGCTAAGAATTTGAAGGGCATAGTCCTCTGCCTGCCACAAGAGCCAAGATGATATTGCCCTCATGGGCCTGACCTGGGTTGTGGACGTCCAAGCTGCAGCAGAAACTAGAATAACAGGGAAGAGTCATTAAGACAGTTTAAGTATTTGGTCTTGGCGAAGAAAGGAGGGACTAAGGGGGATATGGAAAAAGAAGAGGCAGTGACTGATGAGGGAGTGGGCAACCTGTCCCTAGAGAAGTTTCAGGCAGAGTTTGGACAACCATTTTATGGGATGGCAAGTGTGGTGTATGTGTTTGAGGTAGGGGAAGAGGCTAAAGCAGTAACTGAGTTGGGGAAATTTCTTCTTTTTCTTCTTTTCTTTCTTTTGAAGACAGAGTTTCACTTTTGTTGCCCTCGGTAGAGTGCTGTAGTGTCACAGCTCACAGCAACCTCAAATTTTGGGCTTAAGTGATTCTCTTGCCTCAACCTCTCAAGTAGCTGGGACTACAGGTGCCTGCCACAGTGCCCGGCTGTTTTTTGTTTGTTTGTTTTAGCAGGCCTGGGCCAGATTCAAATCCACCAGCCCTGGTGCATGTGGCCAGCGCCCTAACCACTGAGCTATGGGCACCCAGCCAAGGGGCAATTTCTTTTCTTTTTTTTTTTTTTGAGACAGAGCCTCAAGCTGTCACCCTGGGTAGAGTGCTGTCGCATCACGGCCCACAGAAACCTCCAACGCTTGGGCTCAAGAGATTCTCCTGCCTCCGCCTCCCAAGTAGCTGGGACTACAGATGCCTGCCACAATGCCCAGCTATTTTTTGGTTGCAGCCATTGTTGTTTGGCAGGCCCAGGCTGGATTTGAACCCACCAGCTTAGGTGTATGTGGCTGGTGTCTTAGCTGTTTGAGCCACAGGCGCCGAGCCGGCAATTTCTTTAAACTTCTTTTGCCCCTGAGGTTCTCTGGTTCTGTGGTTAGAGGAGAAGAAATCTAGGCATTTGTTCAGCCTCTATTTTTATGATGGAGGTGGGAGAGTATTTGTACTTCTATTCCATCTCTAGCCTCACTTTTTAAAGCTCCATACGGTATTACAGTATTTTGTTCTCTAAAATACAGAACTGACAGTAAGTAACAAAGCCAGGATCTCATCAGTCAGGTCTTTGGCTGGGGGGAAGGAGGAAGAAAATGAATTTCAACATATTAATATTTTATTGGCTAAGAGGTTGTTTCTGAACCAATTGAATAGCTTTCCCATGGACTGTTGCTAGGGGGAAGCCAAAATCATTGGCAGCAAGAGTAACCAGATGACAACTGGAGGAAACCACCAGTTCTAAAAATGCTCAGGAGGAGGAGGGTGGGGAGGTGGGGGAGCAACAATACTGAACAACTTCCCCAGACAGGACCTTATATGGGGAGAGGCCCACAGTACTTAAGTAGCCATAGGAAGGAAAGGGAGGGGAGGAAGTACATTTAAGCATCCCTATATTCTTTGGGCAGCCAGCAACAGGCCCCACAAATCCATACAAATGGGCCTGAAAATGAGTCTGAAGAGTAAAATATTTTCATTAGCCTAATCTCCCATTGAGAATTGACTGTTTATCTCTTTTGTTTACTCAATAAATAAGTCATTGGGTTGTGAACTGTTGTAATCATATCTCATAGCATCTGGAAAGGACAGAGATTTTTGGAGACAAATGTAATGATGTGACCTTAAATTACTTGATCACTGTGAACCTCAGTTTCCTTAGCTATAAAATGGGTATACTACTATGGGCCCTATGGAGGGGCTGTCAGAACTTAAGATTTTATTACTAATGTAAATGTTTGACCCTGTCTCTGGCTTATAGTAAGTGGTCAATACATGCTGACTCTCCTTCCTTTGCCTCTCCCCCTTAAATCCCTGCATTGGTATGAGAAAGTATTAATAATTGTACCAAGGAACTGTCTAGATCTAAAATGGGCTATTGTAGAATTTGTGTCAAAAGTTCTGGGTTGGCCAGGTGCGGTGGCTCACACCTGTAATCCTAGCACTCTGGGAGGTCAAGGCCGGTGGACTGCTTGAGCTCATGAGTTTAAGACTAGCCTGAGCAAGAGCAAGAGCCTATCTCTACTAAAAATAGAAAAACTAGCTGGGTATTGTGGGGCTGCCTATAGTCCTAGCTACTCAGGAGGCTGAGGCAAGAGGATCACTTGAGCCCAGGTGTTTGAGGTTGCTGTGAGCTGTCCACACCATGGCACTCTACCGAGGGTGACTAAGTAAAACTCTGACTCAAAAAAAAAAAAAAAAAAAGTTCTGGGTTGCATTCAGGTCTCTCTTCTCAGAAGTTCAGTCTGATGTCTGAGACAATCAGATAGGACAGAAATTCCAGACCCATGTGACAGGTGCCATGACAGATAAGGAGGAGCACTTAGCACAGAATGTGCAGTCACAGAAGGGTTCCAGGAGGAGGTGGGGTCCTCCCTGCCTAGAAGGAAGCTGAAAGACTCCAGGGACTCCAAGGAGAGTTGGGGAGAAGGAAGGATTTCGTTTGCTAGGTCACTTCCAGGCCTCTTCTTTATTATGCAAAACCAAAATGAAATAGAGAACAGACCTGAAGCTGGAGTACGATAAAGAGCTGAGTAGGGGAGAGATTTGGTTAAGGGGATTGGGAAGGATAGTTTTGAGGAGGAGCTGCCTTCCAGTTAGAAAATGTTGAATGAGAGAAAAGAGCTCTCAGTTTGACTATACATTACAACGTGCTCCGGTTCCACTCCTCCTCCCCTCTGCCTCTCATGTTTCCTTGAGAAATTAAGTAGAGATTTAAATTACTTTCTGAGTACTAGATTGGCTTGTTAGGAGTTATGGCTGGGCCACTACAGGCCCCAGGACTTACTCAGAATATACAAGAACAGGATGTTGTGGTGGAAACTAGCAAATTTGAATTTAAGTTTTCAGAAATGAAGCATTTCTGGGTGATGACTAAGTCCAGGGAGTGGCCAGGGTGAAATGGAGTGGAAGCGAAGGTTCTTGAAAATAGGGAGCTTAGAAATGAATGCAGGGGAGTAGTAGTAGACTGCAGATAGAAAAAGGAAGTTGGGCATGATAGTGGACACCTGTAGTCCCAGCTACTTGGGAGACTAAGGTGGAAGGATCACTTGTCTTCTCTGTCTAGGAACTTGAGGGTAGAGAGGGTATAGAAAGTGAAGGTCAGTTGTGCAAGAACAGAACACCACGGAGGAGCAGAGGCTTGGAGGAATAGTCCTCTGGGAGAGCCACATTTCACTTATCTGCGTAAGTCTGTCTTTTCCACTATACAGTGAAATCCTTAACAAAATCAGGACTTTTACTTGGCTCCTATTTGTGCTCAAAATGCAGATGTATTGAATATCTTCTGACTGCTGACACTTTTCCACAGTTCCTACCAATTATCACAAAACTCCTTAAGATGGGATTCAATTGACAGATGAAACCCAGGGAATGTACTGCTCAGTCACACAGCCAAAGGGTTTCAAAGCCAGTATTGTATTCAATCCCAGTATTATGTCTCTTTTTTTGTTTTTGTTTGTGTTTTTTTTTGGAGACAGAGTCTCACTCTGAGGCCCCAAGCTAGAGTGCCATGGCGTCAGCCTACCTCACAGCAACCTCAAACTCCTGGGCTCAAGCCATCCTCCTGTCTTAGCCTCCCAGTAGTTGGGACTACAGGTGCCCACCCCCACACCCAGCTAAGTTTGACTATTTTTAGTAGAAACAGGTCTCCCTCTTGCTTAGGCTGGTCTTGAACTCCTAAGCTCAAGTGATACTCCCACCTCAGGAGCCTCCCAGAGTGCTAGGATCACAGATGTGAGCCACCACACACGCCCCCAAATTATCTCATTTCAAGTCTCCACCCTTCTCTACAAATGTTCTTCTTCCTGACGTTTCTCATTAAATGGCACCACCCAGTGGTCTAAATTAGAAATCTGGGCCTCATCTTGGAGTCCTGTAACTCTCTGACTTGGCACATTCTGTCAATCAGCAAGTCCTGTTTGCCTCCCGAAAGTTCACAAAGATACTTTCTTCTCTCCGGTTCCACTGATATTACCTTGTTTTGCATAAGCTCCACCTTAGTCCTGCATTTCTGCAGAATCTTCTAGTCTCCCTGGCTCCAGCCTTGACATCTTCAATTATGCTCTGCAGTAAAGTTCCTAGAGTTCCTAAAATTCTGATCATTGCACTCTGTTTAGAGCAGCATAATACCTTCTGTTTGCCCTAAGTATAAAAACTAAACTCTTTTAGTTTTTGGAGTTTATGGAATCTTTCATTATCTGGCACCTGCTTACCTCTCCAGTACCACATTTCAACATTTCCTTCATTAGCCTTACTGAACTTATTTATTTATTATTATTATTTTTGAGATAGAGTCTCACTCTGTTGCTCCAGGCTAGATCAGAGCAACCTCTAACTGCTCTGAGGGCTCAGAGGAGCCTATTCAAGTCATCTTCTTGCCTCAGCCTCCTGAGTAGCTGAGACCACAGCTAATTTTTCTATTTTTGGTAGAGAGGGGGTCTCACTGTTGCCCAGGCTAATCTCCACTCCTGAGCTTAAGAGATCTTCCTGCCTCCACCTCTCAGAGTGCTAGGATTACAGGCATGAGCCACTAAGCCTGGCCAGTACTAAACCATTTTAAATCTCTCAAACTCCCTAATTTCTTCCTCATTTCCAGATTTTTTTTTTTTTTTGAGACAAAGTGTCTCACTCTGTCACCCTGGGTAGAGTTCCATGGCATCATAGCTCATAGCAACCTCAAATTCTTGAGCTCAAGCGATCCTCTTGCCTCAGCCTCCCAAGTAGCTGGGACAACAGGTGTCTGCCACAATGCCCGGCTATTTTTAAAGACAGGGTCTAGCTCTTGCTCAGTCTAGTCTCAAACTCTGGAGCTCAAGCAATCCACCTACCTCGGCCTCCCCGAGTTCTAGGACTACAGGTGTGTGCCACCAAGCCTGGCCACATTTCCAGATTTTTGTACTTGAAGGTTTCCTCTTTCTAGAACATGCTTCATCTGATAAAAAAAAAAATTTCAGGAAAAGGTAAAATTATGACTCTCCTACTGGTAAAGAAAAAAACATTTTTTTTTTTTTTTTGGAGTTTTTTTGGCCAGGGCTGGGCTCGAACCCATCATCCTTAGCACATGGGGCTGGCACTCTACTCCTTGAGCCACAGGCGCCACCCCAAGAAAAAATTATTGACACTTGTTAAAACAGTAAGGAAGACTTTGTTCACAAATATTATGATAGGTGAAAAGTCTGTCCCAAAAAGAGATAGAGATCATGCCTAAATTCCAATACAAGGACAAAGAGAGATTAATGGTCAGTGATACGGTTTGCGTATTGACTTTTTGGTTAAAAAGAGAAAAAACAAAGAAAAGATAGTCAATAAGCAGAATGAAGGAGTCAGTGGAAAACTATATGGGGGTGGTGGTGGTGAACTCTTGCTAAACTGACATAATAGGACTTTACAGGATGGTTGCTGAAGGCAGGTGAGGGTGATCAGATATCAAGGATGGGGGTGGGGATTTTCTCTAAACTGACTTGGCAGGATCCTTGCTAAAACTGGCTAGGCAGGCCCCAGACAGGGACCAAGGACAAGACCTAGGCAAAGGAGGTGTCAGAGGAGCCTATTTAAAGTTTGGTTAAGGAGACATTCTTTGTTAAAACCCATATAAAAATGAATGCATGTTGATTTTATTTAACTCATAAAGGAACTGGCAGATGGTAAAACTGGTGCAAAAGAAAATCTAAGACGGACACATTTAAAGATCAAGAATACAGAAAAAAGTAAGAAAATGGAGACCAAAACTGCCTCCCTCCCCCCAATATGGAGAGTAAGAGGTTAACTGAATTTCTACCAGACAGGACCGAATTTTAATGCAATGGAGTCACCTCCACGGAGTTGTAAAACAAGTCCCATGAAAACAGAATCTTCAAAGCAGACAGGTTTCCCAGCAGCCTGGAGGGCCTTTTGGGAATCTCCATGTGGGCTGTAAGGTGCCATTTCTGGGATAGGGAGTCTATGCCGCTATATTGTTTACCTCTTCCCTCTCCTACCCTGACCCTGAGCTTTTGGAGGTCGATCCTGCGAGTTATTCAAGTCTCTTACTATTTATTTCCTTGGCATGAACATCTGCTTCTAAGAAACACAGCATGCTAGGGGATAGTGGAAGCCACTGTTAACGGAGCATCCACTTCCTTCTTTGACACTGCCTTCCCCTCCGCATTTAATTTTTCATTGTTTCATTAACTGATGGTTCCTATTTCCAAGCCTGTGGGATACAATGGGAATACAAAAATTCATAGGCAGTCTGCAACGCTCTGGCCTGCGTGAGAAACAATTTTGATACTAAGTGGCGCCATTTAGGTTGCAGGGTGCGCCACTGACACTCCGGGAGAGGGGCTCAGCCTACGCCGGGGTGATAGTGAGGTCGTCGGACACACCAGAAACTGTCTCATGGCCCTCTTGACAGTCTCGGCCCTAATGAAAAGGAACAGTTTGAGTTACTGCTTTTACAAATCTGAGGAGAGAGAAATGGAATCCCACTAGCAGTCTGCGAGGCGGGGATGAGCCCCGCTTCTGCTCGCGCCTCCAGCCTAGACCACATTTGCGCCTGGCCAGGCGAGGTTGCGCTACCGCACCAGCCCTGTTAGACCTCCAACGCTAGGACCCGGAGCTCCCCTGGCCCGGGCGGCCTGCCCTAGGCCCCGCCCCGTGCGTGCGAGGCTCCGCCCCCGCAGCGCCCGCTTCCAAAATGGCGGCAGCAGTACCTTTCCGGCTGTCGCGGTGGCGGTGATGACGGGCAGGGAAAGACCAGGTATGTAGGCTGGGCATGGTGGGGAGAGAGGCCTGGGAGAAAGGCACGGGCGGTCGGAAGGGTGAGAAGTTTTGGGTAAGGCCTGGAGACAAGCAGTGATGGGGTCCCAGGTGGAAGAATGGACGGGAGCCGGACAGGCTCACATTGCAAGGTAGAGAAAACGCCAGAGGAGATTGGGACGGGATGGGCGTGCTTCGAAAGAACTGGGTTTTAACCTTCTGCCCAGCGCTGGCCACACCCTTCCAGGTGAGCCAGCTCAGGTGCCCAAGTCCGTTTCTGCCCCAGCCCTCCCTCTCGCTTTTTCAGTTCATCCTCCCCACCCCCGCTAGGACTGGAAAAAGGTAGAAAAGGTGGAGAACGCCACCCCCCACTCTCCCCGCCGCGCTCCGGGCTGTTTGCTTGCAGCTCCCTGGTGGTCACGCTCCCTGCACCTGCGGAGCTAGGTCCCAGGCACGTGAGGAACCAAAGGAGCCTGTTTCCTACTTCGCCCTGGGTACTCCTGAGGCCACTCCATGGTCCTGTCATGACTGTCCCTCTCCCCTTGAACGAGTTCTCGATCTGGGAGAAAACAGTGTCTCCGTTAGCTGACCTATCTCCATTCCTCAAACAGGTCCTCCTATTGGGGTTAGGGTAGGCGGTTGGTTAGGCAGGAACCTGACACTGGGAGAGAGATCAGTATCTCTTACTGCTCTTTTCTTTCCAACCACTTTCCCTCAATTCCCTTGCTGGAAAACTGGCTTCATCCTGATCCTGATCTCTGCCTGTGCAGGTGGTTAGTTATCTTTTACCACTTCTGTTCCAGCTGATCCCAAATTCGCTGCTGGAGCGCTGGATGGCACCTTTTTCTGTCCTCGGTGACATTCCCAATTTTAGATAATGCCTCACATCTCTGTCCCCCCGGGACTCCCTGGAGCCCCCATGATCCCGAAGAAGATAGCTTGAACCTAGGTGAGTCTGTCTCTTTCCCTCTAAAATTGGAAGAGGGGTTCTCCAGAGACTCTTCAGAAATGAACATGGGACTTGAATGATGTAAGCATTCTTGGGGGTGGGGATTAAGAGTAGATGGTGGGTGTGGTTTGGGAGGAGGTGGAGGAAAGTGAAACTTGGGCTAAATTGACAGGTTGTAGGGCTGCTGGTGGTAACATTCTATTTCGTTCCCTTGTGTGAATGTACACCTGTGTGTTCCCTTCTATGACTTTGTTCTCTGCCTGTTTTTCTTCTTTACCCTTGGCACCACCTTCATTCTTACCTGCTGATCTCCCTGCTGGCTTGTTCTCTTCCTGCCTACCCCCAGAACTCCCCTCTCTCTCCCTCCCCAGACCTCACCCCAGGATGTTGCGGAGGCTGCTGGAGCGGCCCTGCACGCTGGCCCTGCTTGTGGGCTCCCAGCTGGCTGTCATGATGTATCTGTCACTGGGGGGCTTCCGAAGCCTCAGTGCCCTATTTGGCCGAGATCAAGGGCCGACATTTGACTATTCTCACCCCCGTGATGTCTACAGTAACCTCAGTCACCTGCCTGGGGCTCCTGTTGCCCCAGGGGGTCCTCCAGCTCCTCAAGGTCTGCCCTACTGTCCTGAACGATCTCCTCTTTTAGGTGAGTGCAGGAGAAAGGAATAGGTGAAGGAAAAGACAAAGTATCAGGGCAGGGAGGTTTGGTCAGGCAGGGAGTGGGACTTAGAAGAAAAAAATGTACTGTGAAGTAGGCTGATGTTGAGATAGACTCTGAATTTGGAGTTTAGAGTAGGCTCTTGGGTGGGGCCACAACTTTCCATTGCCTGCCCATTAATGGGTTTTTCCTGCCCCAGGTTAGGAATTATTTTCCTTATAGATGAGCCCTAGCTTAATTAGTTAGTTGGAAGATTCTGTTCCTTCCATTCTTCAACTATAGCTTCCATCCTCATGACATAGGAGGAAGTTATGGTATTCTAAGAGGGTAGGCTAGAAAAGGAGCCTGCACCTTCCAGACTTAGTAATGCTGTCCCAATGATGGGGAGGCCAAGGCTTGTGAGATTTCTGATTGAGCCCTGGGGGGAAATGAGGCCCAGAACCAGACTGCCAAGGTCAGAGGTATTCCTAGGTCGTGTTCATTCTTTTCTCTTTGACCCCTGAACTTGCCATTCCTTTCGGACAGTGGGCCCTGTGTTAGTGTCCTTCAGCCCAGTGCCATCACTGGCAGAGATTGTGGAGCGGAACCCCCGGGTGGAACCTGGGGGCCGATACCGCCCTGCAGAGTGCGAGCCACGCTCTCGAACAGCCGTCATTGTGCCCCATCGTGCCCGGGAGCATCACCTGCGCTTGCTGCTCTACCACCTGCACCCCTTCTTACAGCGCCAGCAGCTTGCTTATGGCATCTATGTCATCCACCAGGTACCTCCGGTCCCATCCTACTCTGACTTTCTTATATAGAAGCTTCAAGCAAATGGCACTCCAGTCTCCTCCAATGGGACCTTAGAATAATTTTAAGAAGGCCACATTGTTGAATATGAAAAAGCACCTGGCCTTGTTCTTCCAAACTTTTTAGTCCCATACTTCTCATTTTATTTAGGGTATCCCACTCTCTCATATTCTTTCATGATTTTTCCTTTGTTGAGTGTTTTATGCAAATTTGGAATTGGACATATCTGGGCTAAAGTTCTAGTTTTGTCATTTGTTATATGTGTGACCTTGAACAATATATTTAACCCTCTAAATTGAGGCAGAGAGTAATAGACAATATGGCACCTATTTCACATGGTTGCTGGTGTCAAGATTAAATGCTAAACAGGAGCATTTAAGTATTAGGCACATACTGATAAGGCAAGAAAAACTTGTTGAGTGACTAAATGAAAAAAATAGCTTGTTCTTTTCATTTTCTTTGACCTGTGCCCCCTTTGATTTCCCTCCTTCAGTCCCCCTCTTTTCCATGCTACCTATAAACATAGTTTGCTCTGCCTCTGTTATCTTCCAGGCTGGAAATGGAACATTTAACAGGGCAAAGCTGCTGAATGTTGGGGTACGGGAGGCTCTGCGTGATGAAGAGTGGGACTGCCTATTCTTGCATGATGTGGACCTTTTGCCAGAAAATGACCACAATCTGTATGTGTGTGACCCCCGGGGACCCCGCCATGTTGCTGTTGCCATGAACAAGTTTGGATACAGGTAGAGGACATGGAAGGGTGCTGGGCATCAGGGAACCCACCATCCAAAGGAAGGAGAGCCTGAGGGATTGTGGGTGGGGATGTCTCCCTAGAATACTTGTGAAATGCAAGGATCTTTTTCTTCCTAGCCTCCCATACCCCCAATACTTTGGAGGGGTCTCAGCGCTCACTCCTGACCAGTACCTGAAGATGAATGGCTTCCCCAATGAATACTGGGGCTGGGGTGGTGAGGATGACGACATTGCTACCAGGTCAGACTTTGTGCTACAACCTCCCTCCCCACCCCAGCCTGGATCCTTGTCCTCCAAGACCACTTGTAGCCATAGACCTTCAATTCTAACTTTTAGTTCTCTGATCCTACACTGAGTCCATTTTTTCCCCTTAATCTTCAAAGTACACCAAGTCAGGCTTTGCATGCTATTGTCCATTCTGTCATCCTTCAGTCTCAGGGCTAGTTATATTTCTAGGAGAGGAGAGAGACCAATTGGAAATAGTATCATGGGATCCCAGAGCTTTACGGACCTAGAGATAGTTTAGTCCCATCATGTGCTAGGGTTGCATCCAGACTACTTCCCATGGGGGTGGGGAGAGGGGCTATACTCCATATAACCCAGAATTGCTCTATTTAAAAAAAAATGGGGGAGGGGCTACACCATCGACATGATGCCAGCTCATTTTTTAGCATGAGAAACATGCTGACCTTCAGCCTCTGCTGACCCAATTTCATGTCTGTGGTGTGAGTATTTGGGCTTGGTATGCTGAACCAATTTCCTCCCCTCCCCCCTGTGTCCTCTGGGATGACATTTTTATGTGAATTCTCATCCTCAGCATGTGCCTAAAACACTCAGCAAATTTTAAATGTACATCTTTCATTCCTTCCCAGGCCATCTCCTTAACTTCTGTGTGTCCGAGTTGGGTTGTTTCAAGGTCCTCATTACTTGGTCCATCCTTTTCTTAACCATGGGGGAGTGGGGAGAAGTTGGAGAACTAAACCACTATGCTAAATGACAATTGCTGAGCTTTGAGCTGCAATTCCCAGTCTTGTCTTATCCTTTTGACAAAATATCCACTCTCCCTGCCCTTCCCAGACTACAAGGGCAACTCCTGGGAGCCATTCAGGAAGCAAAGGGAGGAGGAGGCACAAACCTACCTCTGCCAATTGTTTAAAGTCCCCAGGGTGCCTGGCACTGGGCCCTGGGGATTTGGATACATCCAGCTTTCACATTCTCTTCAGCCATTTCCGTCTTTCTGTTTGACTCCCTCTCCCACCTCATTTTTTTTGCCTAACTAGTAATGATTGTTATGTACAGAAACACAAATCCTTTCCTTGCTGGCCTTAGCCCTTCTTGTTCACCTGTTAGCTGCTTTCCTCCACTCTAGATCCTCCAAGATCCCCTCCTTTTTCTCATAGGGTACGCCTCGCTGGGATGAAGATCTCTCGCCCCCCAACATCTGTGGGACACTACAAGATGGTGAAGCATCGAGGAGATAAGGGCAATGAAGAAAATCCCCACAGGTAGGAAGGAAGGACTGCCTGGGAGTTCTTACTGGATCTTCAGGGGTTTGTGCCTCTATGTAGAAAACTCCAAAAGGTCTTTAAATTCCTGGCTGTTTCTTTCTTTCTTTTCTTTTTTTTTTTTTTTTTTATTAATATTAAATCATAGCTGTGTACATTAATGCAATCATGGGGCATCATACACTGGTTTTATAAACAGTTCTGTTCCTTTCTTGATCTTAGTCTCCAACCTTTAACCCTCAGATTTGACCTCCTGGTCCGTACTCAGAATTCCTGGACACAAGATGGAATGAACTCATTGACATACCGATTGCTGGCTCGAGAGCTGGGTCCTCTTTATACCAACGTCACAGCAGATATTGGGACTGACCCTCGGGGTCCCCGGGGTCCCTCTGGCCCCCGTTACCCACCTGGTTCTTCCCAAGCCTTCCGTCAAGAGATGCTGCAGCGCCGGCCCCCATCCAGGCCTGGCCCTCTTCCTACTGCCAACCACACAGCCCTCCGTGGTTCACATTGACTCTTCCTCCCTCCCAACCTTAATCATGAAATTGAATTTGAGGGGTTGTATTCTCTCCCTACCCCAACTCCTCACTACTCTTAGAGGGATGTGGGAGAACTGAACTCTAGTGCTATATTGGGGGACAGGGGTCTCTCCTCACTGCTGGACTGGAGCTGGGCTCCTCTAGACCTGAGGGTCCCTCTTTCTAGGGTCTCTGCAGGGCTTATGACTGTGAATCCTTAATATCATGATTTTATGTGATGGGCTGGACCCCAAGCCCCTTCCTCTTCCATGGAGAGAAGAGTGATCTGGCTTCTCCTGGGAAATTGTTTGGTGAAGGAAGCCCCTCCCTGGGCAATTTGTGCCAGTGTTGGAGTAGCTCCCTCATTGGTCCTGGCTCAGAGGGCTGGGATTTTGATATATTTTCTAATAAAGGACATTGTTGTCTCGCCTCTGCTCCTGCTTTCTTTCTTTCTTTCTTTTTTTTTTTTTTTTGCAGTTTTTGGCTAGGGCTGGGTTTGAACCCGCCACCTCCGGCATATGGGACTGGCATCCTACTCCTTTGAGCCACAGGCACCGCCCTGCTCCTGCTTTCTGTATCCCAGGTATGCTCTGCCTCTCTTTATTCCTTCCTGTTCACTCTTATGCCTATAGGTGACAGAACAGTCAGACCACACCAAGCTCCAGCAACTTTTATTTTCATGAGTGGGAGTTGGAGATCAGCTGTGAGATTCTGTGCCCAGGACACTGATTGCTGCCTGGCGCCCACTTTCTATACAGTCATTGACAGCAACCCCCTCATAGGAGGCTCCAGCCAGCGTCAAGGGCAGCCTTTGAGCAGCCAGGAATTGCTTAGCTGACTCTAGAAGGAAAAGGTGAAAGGAATGTTATAGCTGGGGATCAAAATTCCTTGACCCTGCTCAACTTCACTGCCTTCCCAACTTACCCAGTTTTTGCCAGTGGCCTAGTGTGTATTGGGGGATGCAGTTCTGAGGAGAGAGGAAAGGATGCAGGGCAAAGTTTATTATTGCTGTCCCAGACCTTGATTGGTATATAATGACAAACATACTTGTCCTTGCCTTAAGGCCTTCAATGAGGGGAGTTTATTGCACTCACTTTGTGTAAATGGACCAAGCAATAACTTGGTGGCTCCTTCAGTCCTAATTGTGTGGCAACCGCTTCCTGTGCCTGCTGTTGTAACAGCTTCTGAGATAAGACACAGCCACTGGCCTCCAGCGTCTGTAACCAGGAACCTCCCAGCATCACCTAGGGAGGAAATGTAACACCAACCAGTCTTGGCTTTGCCTACACTGTGGCATAGAAGAGCCCTTTGGAAACCCCACTATGCTAAGTTTCCTCCTCACAGTCACTCTGAGGCCAGGGGGGCTCCCATCCTGCTCAGGGAAAGCAACTGAGTCATACACAATTCCTAGGATGCCTGGGTCTTCTGAGGATGGCACCAAGTGTCCAAATCCCTGAAAAGAAGGAAATCCATAGGTCAGGAGGGAAGGGTGCCAGCTAAGCCCATGTCTCCCCTTCCCTTCCATATCACACCTGGACAGGCAGACAAGCTCCTCGGTACTGCAGATTCACCACAGCTACAGATACAGCAGTGATGGTACTCAGGGCACAAGCCAGCGGCGCAGCCTCAGCAGGGAGCAGCTTACTGAGCACTGTAAGAGATCAGGCCGAGGGCTCATTCAGGAGACGTTCACATTACAATTTTTGTCAATCCTCCTTGGAGTCAGACAACTGTAGGCATGACTGGTTCAGGGGTATAATGTGATTCTGCTGGCCCGGGGAAGTATAGCTATTGCCTCTCATTGGTTGGGGAAGATGGCTACTCCATTACCTGAAGCTGGAATGGCACTAATAATGTGGTCAGCCTCCAGACTGCTGTCCCCTAGAGACACCTGAGAGGATGAAAACAGTGGAGAGACTGGTACTGAGAATTTTCTGGGTAAAGTGAGACTTAATTTCAGTTTCCCAGGCACCCAAGTGATTGGGTGACTGTGTAAGACTGCATCAAAATCATGCTTGTACATACTCCAAGAAGTGGGTCAGACAGAAGCCAGTATGGCTGCTCTGAAATGTTCTGTGAAGCTGGGTCGTTCTTTCCCCTATCCCTGAACCACTTATAAGCACTACTTCTATCCACAAATATGCACCAAAGGGGTCTTGAGGACAAATAAGGCCTAGGAACCTTAGGGCCTTAGGGCAGCCCATGTCTAAAGAGCTTCTAAACCAGAAAAACAATGAGTAACTCCAGTCCTATCTGGCCTGGAACTGGCCTGGTCAAACCACTTGAACAAAGAGAAATAGTGACAGGTTCAATACATTCCAGGGCTCTCCTACCTTCCAGCGCCCTTCTGCATGGAGGCTGAGCCCAGAGACTGGCTGGCCTCTGAGAACCCTGACCCCTCTACTGGTCAGGTGAGTTTCAAGAGCCTGGGGCAACATCTCCAGGCCTCCTCGGAGTGACCACTGGCTCCAGCGCTCAGTCCGGGCCTGACGAATGAGTGCTGAGTCTAGCTGTGAGCTCTGCCCTATAGAGGAAGCAAAAAAGAATCATCAAAATAGTATCCCTTGGCCCCAGTCCCTCACTTTGGCAGTCCTTAAGATCTTCACCCTTTGAACCAACCCCACCCTCACCTGCCCCCAGCAGCAGCCCCAGTAATATGGAACGATGGGTTCGCTCAGCTTGGAAGAGACTGGGAAAGCAGGACCTGATGCTGAGCTCACGGCTGTTGCCTGCAAACACTCCGCGGCAGAGACTGTCCATGGCTAGAGATGCCACCTTAAGGGTGAGACTGGGACTGAGAGGCCAAGGAATAAGCTGCACTGATTGATTTCTACTGCCCCTGTTTGATAGGGAACAGGGGTGGGGCCAGGCTTAGATTTGGAAGCATTCCCAATATGACAGAAGGATAAGAAGGAAGTGAAGGCATTCACCCCAACACTAAGTTTTGGGAATTATGGGAGGGGCACAAGGCGAAGGGCATCCCCAAATGACACAAAAGAGCCCCTAGGAGGTAAGGCTTCAGTAGGGAGCTTTGTAGCTGGTTTAGGAGGGAAGTTTGGTGTCTCTGAGCAGTGTCACCTCAGGTCCAAGGCGGCGCTGGGCAAAACTGTGCACAGTCTCATCAGGTTCTTTGCCACGGGGCTTGGTGAGATCCCTCAGCCCAGCCCAAAACAGAGGTTTGGAGAAGGGTGGTGAAGAACGGAGTAGCCCCCTGCATGGAGGAAGGCACAGAGAAGAGGGAATTCCTGATTCATCTCTCCAGATCTAGGGGGTCATTTCCATTCCTTTGGCCCCCTTTTGCTGGAAGGACTGACAGGGTGAAAAAATGGAAAAGATAGGAGGATAAGGGCAAAGTAGAGAAATGAGCAGTAAGGGGGTGATGGTGTTACCTGAGGTCCGTGGGTAGGGCATGCAGGGCACCGCCTACATAGAGGAACCTGTTCCGGGCAGCTGGATGGTCTCCGCGGACAGGCAACACTTGTGAGTCCAAGCCAAGTTCAGCAACCTATTTTCCATGTGCCCTCATGAAGAGGAGAAACTAAGGAAAGATCTGACCTACTAAAATATACATCTTCCTCTATACTCTATACCCTAGTGAAAGCCCTCTTCCCAACCTCTCCTAGATATTCCACAAGTTCTCACCATGAGCAAAGTACGGGCTCCCAGGGCTCCGGCAGGCCTTATTCCTCTAGGTCCAAGTTCAAAAATAGCACCATCTGACCCACGGACTGAGCGAATCCAGCCTCCCAGACGCTCGCTGCCCTCCACCAGTATCACCTGGTGACAAAAGGGAGATGCTGCTGTACCGTCTGTGGTCGTGGGCAAGAAGTCAGAGGAAGAAGGCGCGGCATATTTGGCGGGCCAGATCCACCCCGTTTTCAATGGGAAAGGGAGAGTATTAAACGTGGCTCCCTACAGCACTGGTGGGTACTCACCTTAGGGGGATGAGAGGCTCGGCTCAGGTGGTAACTGGCAGCCAAGCCGCTGATGCCTGCGCCCAGCACAACCACAGTCCGGCTCATTGGGAAACCTGGGGGATAGGGGGCAATATGAACAGGCAGACCAGGGAACACTCTGCGCTCCAGAAACCCCGCTGGTTCCGTGTTCCATGCCGGGCCACTCACCGCTTGAGGGAAACCAGGGCTGATAAGCTGGTGGAACAGTGGGGTCTCACCCACGAGAGGTAGGGAAAAGGAGAGAAAATGAGGGAGAAGGAGGAGGTCCAAGTCTTAAGACTTTACCCCACCGGCACTCCACTGAGTGCAGATAAGTGCCACACCCACGCTATCGGTCCTGGCAGGGCTCTGGCTGCAGACTGCCAGCGGGACTTCTGAGGCAGTCGGCCTCTCACGCCTGTCTAGGCCAACAAGCACTTCAAATCCACATCTCCTTCCCCCAACCCTTTAGGCCTCTCCGACTAGCCGTCCACGTATTCTCGCGGCTCGCGCATAACTTTGTTCTTTCTGCTTCTGGATTGGTGGGTCCTGGAAGGCCTCGGATTACGTCTACCAATGACAGTACTGAACTGGCAACAGCAGGGACTCTACCAGGCGGAGCTACGACAGCGGTGAGAGGCTGCTCTGTGAAGCTGAGGATTAACCGCTTCAGTGCCAAGTTGGAGTGAGGGAGAGCAGTAGATGGTACTGCTCTCCCGAGGCGGCGAGGGCTTAATCCTGGAGTCAGCATTCCCCAGCTCAGGCTTCCTAGGCCCAGCAAGTGTGAGAACCCTGGAGGGAGGGCCCCCTGAGCTTTGGTTGTAGGGAGAGTAGATTGTGACACTGGGAGCCGGTCCGCGGGGAAGCGGCTCCATAAACAGCTCCTTGCTGTTAGCAACAGACAGGCCTACGGGAGCTGGGGCAGCCCGGCAACGTACCCAGTGTTTGTCAACAGGGGTTCTTGGTTGTCTTGCCCTCGAGGGCAGCCTCATCGTCGCAAAACTCCGTCGTCCCAGCGCCTAAACTCCAGTTCCAGCCATCCCCGCAGCCTCACAAATCTCAACTTTGCCTTCTGTGTTTCTTCCCCTGCTTGGGCACACGTGTCCTGGTTCAGCGCAGTCCCCAACCTTTCCCCTCGGCTCTAAGAGCGTCCCCACCTATTCAGAGAGGAAACTGGGTCCCAAGAAGACTCCAATTCAGCCCACTTCTGTGTCATCACCCACCTAAGCATAAATACAAATAAGCACATCGCTTTTTCTTAATAAATTTATTCACAAAAAGTGAGATTGCAGAGGGTTGGGGGGCTGTACATGGGCGGGGGCCTGGGGAACTCTGTACACGGGGCTGGGAGACAAGGGAGCCTCCAGGTAGAAGGGGACTTTTTAATAAAAAAAATAATGGGAGCTACAACCACCCCCCCCTCCCCGATTAAAAAGACACAAAAATAGACGTCTCTGAGGTAAATGGGGAGCCTAGGGCTTCAGGGTGTTGAAAGGGTTTCACAGGTGCCAGGGCTTAAAGGGGTTGTCACAGGCACCGGGGTGGCTCCTGCATCAGTTGGTAGAACAGCACGTAGCCCTCACTGGATGCCACCTGGTTTTCACTGATAGGGGAGACACTAGGAAGAAGAGAATTGGGGAAAAGATTGTAGTTCATTCCTGTGTATTCCTTCCTGGTGACAAGACTCAACCACAGAGCATCAGGGAGAGATCAGGAGAGCCTCTACCTCTTCTTATGCCTGACACTCTGCTCTTCTGGCATTGCATAGAAGGGGCGGATGTCAGGGCTGCAGTGGGAATTGGGCAGGGATTGCAAAGGAGGCTATTCTCACCGAGAGTCATTGTAGACATGCCAGCCTGACTGGCAGCGGCACAGAGCTGTGTAGTGGCCATAGTGGACGCTGCCCGAGTGGTTGCAAAGGGCATACAGCTGGTACACAGGGCTTCCTGTCAGGTTAAGGATGATCAAGTTCTACAATTAGAATCATGCACCCCCTCCTAGGGCTCCTTAGGACCTTCCCCACCAGACTCACCGGCTTTGTCACTGGCAAAGTCCCCTAGGCTTAATCGCTGCAATGGGAAGTCTACACCTACTGAACTCTTCTTGATGGAGCCTCGGGAGGCAGAAAATCGATTCAGATCTAAGCTCGGGTTAAGGAGTATTTGGGAGGCAGATGACCTGTGAGAGGGATTTCAGTCTGAAAGCTGTCCTCTCACCTCCCTCAACACACACTGGAGCAGTGTGGGGAAAAGGGGAGGGTTGGCAGACTTTTCTTAAGGAAAAATCCAACTTTTAAGTGGCCAGCCTTTGCAAACACAGAGAGTACAGAAAGAGAATTTATGGGCAGTATCCTAAGAGAGGTAAGAATTTGAGGATTAGGATATGAAGCACGAGGATTCGGGGGAATCTTTGTACTGTCAACTTTTTGGTACTTCGTGTTTTCTGTCGACATCGGTCACACACCTGAATAAATGCCAAATGGTGTTAGGTTAATGTACTCCTCACCTCAATTGATGTTTCTGACACCCCAATCCACATACAAATTTAGTATGCACCCCTGTACTTCTGTGCCTTCTGGTCACTCCCCTTTGCCCTAAGAGTACTGGGACATAATTGGACTCCAACATAAACCCAGACATATAAATATTATTCTTACTGTAAGATATCATACAACCTCCTTTATCTACATGGAGTTCCCCCAGATCTCCAACCCTTACTATACCCTTGTGAATCCCCACGTACTGGGGCATTCTCCGACTCTAGCTCTTCTTCCTTGGTGAAAAGGCTGAAACAATCTCGCAGAGACACCTTGCCCCCAGCAAATCCTTTCTGGGGGAAAGGGAAAAGAAGGATAATCATGTTCAGAATTTCCTTTTCCAATTCTTCTCTATCTAGGCTTCAATTCTGCTCCAGACCCACGGAGTTCCCTCCCACACTCTGGGGGTGGGTAGGGTTGGGTACAGAACCCATATCCCATCCACCCCTGGAATCCTCTGGAATCCCACCTTGGGGATGGGCAGGGACAGGTCACAAAAAACCTCGAAGGTCGTGGAGCGATACCCACAGGCCTGGCACTTGAGACAACTTTTCAACTGGCCCACAAACAGGTCTAGAAAGAAGCAAAGGGGAAGAAGAAAAAGTCACTGTTGGATGCCTGAAATGATCTCCTAAAAAGATTTCTTCATCTTTTCCCACCCCTTTGCCTGACCCTTCCTTTCCTGCTACTAACAATCCCAATAAATTTCACACTATTTCATATTTTCATCATTCAGGCCTGCTCCCACACCCCTTGATATTATTTTTCTTTTTTGATAGTATTTATTTTTCTCCCAAGCCTCCCCCCACTACACACACACACTCTCCTCCATTGCTTTAGTCCATTCCATACCCACAATCTTGCTGTCCTCTCGTTCCAGGTAACGCTTCCACATTAGGTTGGCTCTGTCATCATCACTACCACAGATCAAGGGAAGTGGGGAGCACTCATAAGATGGCAAGAACTCTAGGCACTCCAAACACCCACTGAAATGACCCATAGAGCCCTGTACCCCACCCACACCCAAGCTCCTTCCATAAGTTTCAAGGAAAAGTCAAAGGAGTAATGCTTCAAAGAATTTTCTGGGGAAATACAAAGTAAGAAGAAAAGAAAGGAATATACATAAGGGAAGAACATGCTATCTTCCTCCACCTATAGATTAATTATCTCCTCTCTCAATTTGGTGACATTCTAGCACTATCTTCTGTCTCCATCTGCTGCTTCCCTTCTCCTCGTTCCTTCTTTCTAATTCCATACTGCTTCTCAAACCATTTTCTACACTAAAGGGTTTCCCTGAACCCTACTTTCTCAATTGTGACTAGCTCAGTTTTGTGAAGTATAAATGCTGCTGATGAACTACTGGGGAGAGGAGGTGGGGGAAGCAAGTCTCACCTTAATTCAGGTTCTTCTAGCAGAGCCCCTCCTCGGCGAGATGGAACAGGAGCTGGGCCATTGGCAAGGATTGGTGGAGCCCGGCGGCCTCGGCGGTTAATTTCAAGGTGTAGCCTCTCCATAAGGAGCTTCAGGAACTCTTGGGCATCCTGCTGGCTACAGTCAAACAGAGAATATGGGCAAATGACACCTCCTAGTCCATAGACACTGGCCCCTGCCTGGATATTGGTCTCCACTTCTGGGATGAAGAAAATCTCAAGGCTCAGAACCATGCTGCCTGGGCCTTGCTTGGCCCTACCCCCAGAACTCCTGAGAAATCCCATACCCTCCAGCTCTCCCACCTGTATCCAGAGAAGGAGGGAACATATTTCTGGAAGACAGCTCGGAATCGAGTAGGATTCACAGCTTCGCAGGAGTCAGGATGCCAGAGGGCACCAATCACATCTGCAAAGGCTGTTGGAGTGGCAGAAGGTAAGGGAAACAAAGGTTAGTGCCTAGAAGAGGCAAGGAAGAGGTGGCTCCAATGGTAGAAAACAACCTCTATCAGAGTAGGCACTGAGAAAGATGGATTCAACTGCCACATTTAAGGGTTGAGAGAAACCAGCACTGACAGATGGACCTTTAAGTAGCTGGAGGGAAAGGGATTTGAATGGAAGAAACAGGAGTTGTCATCCCACCTTCAGTGAGCTCTTGAGCTCGGCCTCCTCCAGGCACCTCTTGCCGAAAGTCCCTTCTCAGACAAAAGTCCCGAAGAGGCCAAGTACTGCTCAAACACTGTAGCACAGCATTCAGGAAGCACTGGGGAACAGTAGGGACACAGGTGTTATCTCTACAGACCAGTATCCAGGAAGCCTCAGACAAACTTTGTTATGTGCTCTTTTTAGGGTCTTCTGCAAGCTAGCAGGTTCTCCCCGCCCCCAACACCACTTCACACTCCTTTTAAAGAGGAAGGCTCTCACCGTGTTTCCCAGATTTCGGAGGCCAACATGACCAGAACCCAGAAGCAGTGTGTGATGAGCCTGGAAGTGAGAGTATAATCAGCAAGTTCCCACATAGCCCACCTGGCCCTTTAACCTTTCAACAGCATGTTGTCCACTGCCTCCCCCATGCCATACATGCTTCACCCCCAAACTCTACCCTCTTCCCCTCACTGGGTATCCCGGTCTCCCTACCTCACTGGTCATGAGCAGTAAGCCCATCACTGCTGAGTGTACCACAGACTCAACCATGGCTGTCCCACATGTTCCCCACTTACTCCTCTGCTCAGCTAGCCGGCGTTGCAGCTCCTGGGGCAACTCTCCAAGCACTGGCATGGTTGCCCAGCTGCTTTCCACCCCCACCCTGTTGCCCCCAAATCCTCCTCCTGCCCCCGTGGCCCCTTCTTGCACCCTCTCCGGCTAGGTCCAACTGCAGTCAGCCTAGCTCTTGTAGCTCAGGAAATGGGCAACCACATTAGCTCAGATGTTCTGAACCTGCCCCTCTTCAGCTCCAGAGATTAATTAGACCTAGGCAGAGTCCTAAGAGAGAAGGTGCAGCAAGGGAAAGGAAGGGCCTGGGGACTCGAAGAAGAATTCTAAATAGTTAGGTTAATTCCCTGGGGACCAAAAGAACACATCATGCTAGAGTCACAGGCAATCCAGAAAAGGAGTCTAGGAGACTCAAGGTACTTAAGTGAGAGGAGAGAGTCCAAGAAGGGCTTAAGAAAGAAACCTGAGCAAAGCCCATAGGATGGCAAACAGCATTCAGGAATATGGCCACAGAAGGCCATGTGTACTGGCAAGTCCTCACCATCTTGTCATCAGAGTAGAAAGGCTCAGAGGGCCGGGTAGATATCACATGGAAGGAGCCATGAGAAGTAGGAGGCTCAGTCCTTATGCTGAGTAGGGTGGGTGGTCCAGGAAAGCCCCCAAGGCGGCGAAGAGAAGTGCTACGTCTCAAAGTGGGTGGCTCTGGACGAAGGGCCAAGCGGCTCAGTGCAGCCCCCAGCTCTCCAGTGCCACGGTGCCCTCCCAAAGCAATCCCCATTGGACGCAAGTCCCCACTGCTCACAGACTTGGAACGGGCTAAGTTGCTCCGAGATGGGAGAGGCAAAGCCACAGCTGGGGGTGGCGAGCCAGGTAGGGGAACCCCATGATCTGCCCGAAGGGGGCCTCTGGGACGAGGGCCTGAGGTCCGTCCCCGTCCCAGCTCCAGTTTCTTGAGCCGTTCATCAGGGGGACCTGGCCGGGGAGGCAGAGGTCGTAACATGGGGTTTGGTCCAGGGGCTGGGTTGCGGCGTTCCTTGCTGCGGGCCCTTGGAGCAAATGGTAGTTTTGATCCCACTCGAGGTTGGACATTAACAGGTGGCTCTCGGGTCCGGCTCAGGCGATGCTCAGAGGCCTGGGGCATTATGGACGCCACAGGCTGGACCTGGGAGGAGAAGACAGTGTCAGCATTTGAGTAAGGAAACAGATGGAAACCTAAACTACCATACTAGCTTTCATATGCACTGAGGACAGGAACCAACTCTATCCAGTCAGTCATCCTATGCCTAGCATCCTATGCATAGTGTTTGACACAAAGTAACTACTTAGTATCTGTTGAGCAAACAAATGAATGAATGATCGCAATCCTTGACTTTAACTCTTTATGTATTCCCCACCTCCTCCCTGCAGAATACAGCTTTCCTGAAAAGCCAGTGATAATTCCTGTCTCAGCTATTTTTATAAGCTCATAACAAGAGCCTCCATACCTGACTAGTCAAGTGGGGATGCGCCTGGGGTCAATGGGACCTCTAGTCAAATGGTAGTGTGGATGCAAAGATAACAGCCCAAAAAACAGCTTTCTATTCCCACATTCCTGCCCCTCCAGGCTGCAAATGAAGCAGACTACATGGGTGACTTGGGATCCATTCCCTCCCCCACCTCTGAGCTCCAACACAGAGGAAGGGTTCAGAGAGCAGTAGTTAGGAATGGAGGACGAACAACTCCTTGACCCCTAATCTCTCAACTTCTCCCACCACTGGAGGGCTTTAGCCGGATCCGCCCCCCTCGAGGGCAGAAAGGCCGAAGACGCTGATTGGCTACTGGATCCGACGGCGTATTCCCCGCGGTCCGGGGATGCTGTCCCTCCAGCCTGGTTGTCCCAGGCCCTGCGGATCCTCCTGCGCCTCTGCCTTTGTGGAGAGCGTCCTCTCGGGTCTGGAGCTATCCTCCCTCAGCCCCTCCCCCCCATGCCATAACGCCCCGGCCCATACCTGTCCCCCGGTGAGGCGGCGGGGGAGGCCAGGCCCCAGCTCAAGGCCACCCCCTACTACCCCTGTGCAGCCCTCCCGCGGGCCTAGCTGCAGCTTTAGCCACAGCTGTTGCCCAGATCGCTCCCGCCGCAGGGGCCGCCGCCATCTTTGTTGGTCCCGCTCGGCCACCGGCCACCGGCTTCACCCTTTCTCAAGGCGCCTGCGCACCCACATCCGAGCTCCGCCCACCCGCTCCCGAAGTGAGCCCGCCCTCACCGCGCCGGGGCCGGCACCATGGAAACGCAGCCAACTTTAGGACCGGTAGTTCTTTCTCAGCCCTGCCCAGAATGGTCTTTAAACCAGATATCCAAACAAAGCAAGTGTACAGGGTACCATCGCCCTATCCTGTGGCCCATAGGGACGCCGTAGCTCGACAATCGTGGTATGTACCGCAAAAGGCTTGGGGTGAAGCCTGTAGCTCAAGCGGCTAAGGCGCCAGCCACATACACCAGAGTTGGCAGATTCGAATCCGGCCGGGGCCTGCCAAACAAAACCACCACCACAACAAAATAGCTGGGCGTTGTGTCGGGCGCCTGTAGTCCCAGCTACTTGGAAGGCTGAGGCAAAAGAATCGCCTAAGCCTAGGAGTTGGAGGTTGCTGTGGGCTGTGATGCCATGGTACTCTACTCAGGGCTATAGCTTGAGTCTCCAAAAAAAAAAAAAAAAAAAAAAAAAAAAGCAGGCCACCAACCAGCCAACAGAGGAGCGGAGAAGCATCTAGCACTTCACATGCAGATGGCAAGATCCCTGGAGGATGGGGAATACTGGCCCTAGAAAAGTATTCCTTGGCACCTGTGGCTCAAGCAACTCAGGCGCCAGCCACATACACCTGAGCTGGAGGGTTCGAATCCAGCCTGGGCCCACCAAACAACAATGACAGCTACAACCAAAAAAAAAAAAAATAGCCGGGCCTTGTGGCAGGCGCCTGTAGTTCCAGCTACTTGGGAGGCGGAGGCAGGAGAACTGCTTGAGCCCAGGAGTTGGAGGTTGCTGTGAGCTATGATGTCACCGTACTCTACCCAGGGTGACAGCTTGAGGGTCTGTCTCAAAAAAAGAAAGGAAGAAAGAAAAGCATTCCTCAAACTCCTTGCATGCTAAAGCAGAAGGGTGAGGCAAGGCTCACCACTAAAGGACAAAGGCATATCTCCGACAGCAGGGACAGTAGTCACATTTCTTTTCATTCCCCAGCTCATGACCAGGGCATCTCCCATTTACCCCTCCCTCCCAACCTATAGCTATTCATGTCCCTCAGGTTTTAGCCTACTCACCCTGTTAACAGCCACCAATGAGAACCACAGGCTACCAGAGGAAGCAGCTTTTATTGATGGGTTGTCTCCAGAAACCAGAAAGGTTATGTATGCACTTTCAGCTATCCCCTGTGCCTCCAGGGTCTCACATTGCTCCACATGGGGAAGGGATATAAATTGCCTCTTGATTTTCCAAGGCCCAGTCCAGTCTCTTCCCTGTGCAGCCTTAGATACTCAGTAGCAATACTGTTCTGTGTTTTTGTTTTTTCCTTTCCAGCTATGCCTGCTGTAGCTACTTAGTAACAACTAGGGGTATAGGGTGTAGGAGGTAGCAGGTGGATAAGTAAGCTGGCACAGGAAAAGAGGAAGGCAGCCTATCAAAGGTCCCTTGGCCCAGTGGCCTGCTCCTTCATTGGTTGCATTTCTCTTTGTGCTGGATCACGCCCTTCTGAATCAGATCAGGGATTTCCACTGCCAGCCATGGACCCAGCTGCAACACAAGGGAGACCCTGTGAGATTACTAGCATCCAGTCAATGCCTCTTGTTTCATTAGAAGCTTCCTCCTAGAGATTCTGGGGGAACATGCCCAAGGGACATTATTTTTATTCTTTGTTTACTCTCAAGAATGCATCTGTACTGCTCAGAATGCAAAACCCTCTCCTTTTTCCTCCCCCTTTTATGCCAAATACACCAACTTACCCCAAGAGCCATGAGATGAGCTAATCCAAACTTCGGCACATTCCTGGCCCACAAAGGTTTGAAGTGATCAGTCAGGCATATTTTGCCACCCCTATGATAGGGAGAAGAGGAAGGTATTCACATGCAAAGTTTACCATAAAGCATAGTAGCCACTTGGAAGCACAGGAAGACTACTAGTGATCAAAATTGAGGCTAAGTACTTTGTCTAGGCTTGACGGAGGGAGGCCTATGGCCCCTATAGTTCAGCAGACTCTGGGAAAATTTTCTGCCTCTTAAGTTTTTCTTTAAGCCTTTGACCCTTTGACCCTTTCCCATCTCCTATTTGGTCGTACCTGTACATCTTTGCTGTCTTTCCATCCAGCTCAGGGACTGCAATTTCTGGAGCAGTAGTAGGATATGTGATAGGAATCTGGAAGAATTATAAAGACTTAATCTAACAGAAAATCAGGATAGATAGGACCTAGTCTAATTACACATGCATATTTCTTGGCTGAACTAAAATATTCACCAAACTCTTCCAACAGCATGCACATACCAGGATTCTGGACATGGAGATGAGTAACTATAACTTATGCTGGCTTCAAACCTCAGCTTTTCCCTCCCATTTTCCTTTGATCCCAAAAGTTTTCTTTGGTTCCTTCAAGATTAGCTTACTAACAATCACCTAATCCCTCCTCTTCTACTAACCTTCTTATTTCCCAGTCCATCAAACTCACGTCAAACTCAATGTCAAACTCGTATTTCAGGAGGTCATGGATGTACCAGCATTTTCCAAACCACCTGTAACAAAGACCAAACTTTAGTCCAATTTGCCCATTTTTCTCATTCTCAAATGACATCCTGGCTTAGGCTAGTAGCCTAGGAAGGAAACTCACGGGATGGGAACTGGGGAACTCTGGAGCTGTAGGAGTAGATGAGATAACACGAGGCAGGGCATTTCTGGCAGTGGACAATGGGGAACCAAATTGCTTAATACATATAGTCTCCCACCCCACACCTCCCAAGAGGGTCTGCCTACCGAGTCCCTTCCTTGTTGGACTCCAGTCGGAACCAATCATTGTCCGCATTCTTGTTGTTTTCCACATACTAAAAGCAGAGAATGAGGTCTTTGAGAGGGAAGAGTTAGGGCCAAAGACTAAGGGCAGTCCCCCTCCCCTCAAAAGAAAAATGTGTGTTACTTTCTGTCACTATGTTTACTTGGTTTTTCTGACATAAGCAAAGTTGAAGCTAAGACTATACTGGCAAGTAGGGGGCTGGCCTAGAGCAAACACTAGAATGCAAACACGAAAGACTTGAAGATATCACCTAGGGTTCTCTTCTCACTTTAGATGTGTCTGTCCTCAGCCAATAACTCATTTTATGTTATACTCCTTCTCTGGGTGACTCCCCCTTACAGCCTCATTTAGTACTCATTTTGACTAGGACACACATAACTGATGATTCCTAAGTCTTTTAGTTCTGACCTTTCCTCAGAGCTTTGGACTCCAGTATCCAACTGGATGTTGAGATTTCTACCTTTGTTTTACTGGCACCTCAAACTCAACTCAGCATTTCCACCTAGAATTTATAATATTCCTTCAGACCTGTTTCTCTTACTGAATCTCAATCTCAGGTGGCAGTGTTAGCATCCACCCAAGCCCCAAACCTAGGAATTATCCTTGATCTTCCCTATTCTTCTTCTTCTTTTTTTTTTATTGAGACAGAATTTCACTTTGTCACTCTCGGTAAAGCTCACAGCAACCTCAAACACTTGGGCTCAAGTGATTCTCTTGCCTTAGCCTCCTGAGTAGTTGGAACTACAGGCACCCACCACAACACCTGGCAATATTTTTTGTTTGTTTGTTTAGCAGGCCCAGGTTGTGTTCGAAACCACCAGCCCTGGAGAAATGTAGCCAGTGCCCTAACCCATTGAGCAACGGACACCCCCAACCTTTCCTATTCTTTACTCCACTAATCCATGAAGTCATGCTGATTTTGCTTTTGAATATTCTTTCTTTTTTTTTTTTTTGAGACAGTCTCACTTTGTTGCTCTTGGTAGAGTGCTATGGCTTCATAGCTCACAGCAACCTCAAACTCTTGGGCTCAAGATTCTCTTACCTCAGCCTCCTAAGTAGCTGAGACTACAGGCACCTGCCACAATGCCCAGCTATTTTTAGAGATGGGATCTCATTCTGGCTCAGGTTCATCTTGAACCCGTGAGCTCAGGCAATCCACTGCCTTGGCCTCCCAAGTGCTAGGATTACAGGCATGAGCCACCAAACCAGCCCTTTTCTTTGAGACAGAGTTTCACTTGGTCACCCTCAGTACAGTGCTATGGCATCAAAGCTCACAGCAACCTCAAACTCTTGGGCTTAAGTGATCCTCTTGCCTCAGCCTCCCCAGTAACTGGGACTACAGGCAGCCATTACACACCTGGCTATTTTTAGAGATGGGGTCTGGCTTTTACTCAGGCTGGTCTCAAACTCCTGAGCTCAAGCAATCCACCCAACTCAGCCTCCCAGAGTGGTGGGATTACAGGCATAAGTCACCATGCCTGGCCCTGAATATTCTTCTATTCTGACTCTCTTCTCTGTCCTCACAACAGCCTAATCTAGAGCATGTTTCTTTTGCTTGGATTAATTGCTACTTCCCAACTTTTCCTTTACCTTTAGTTTTATCCCTGTCAACTGTATTTTTTTTTTTTTTTTTTTTTTTTGAGACAGAGTCTTACTTTGTTACCCTTCGTAGAGGACTATGGCAATATAGCTCATAGCAACCTCCAACTCTCAGGCTCAGGTGATCCTCTTGTCTCAGTTTTTCTATTTATTTATTTATTTTTGAGACAGAGTCTTACTATGTTGACCTCGGTAGAGTGCCGGGACATCACAACTCACAGCAACCTCAAACTTTCGGGCTTAAGTGATTTTCTTGCCTCAGCCTCCCAAGTAACTGAGACTACAGGTGCATGCCACAACGCCCAGCTATTTTTTGGGGGTTGCAATTGTCATTGTTGTTTAGCAGGCCTGGGGGGTGGGTTCGAACCCACCAGCCTCGGTGTATGTGGCTGGCGCCCTACTCACTGAGCTACAGTGCCAAGCCAGTTTTTCTATTTTTAGTAGAGATGGAGTCTCACTTTTGCTAAGGCTAGTCTTAATTCATGAGCTCAAGCAATCAGCCTGCCTGGGCCTCCCAGAATGCTAGGATTACAGTTGTGAGCCAGCATGCCTGGCAGGCTGTGAATTGTATTTTCCTCTGTACTGCTACTGTGATTGAGCTAAACTCAAATCTGACCATGTTATTCCTCAGTTTAAAATCCTAGCAGGAGTGTCCAACCTGCAGCCTGTAGGCTCCCAAATGGATTATGTGAGGACTTTTTAGTTTATCTGTAATGGCAGATATCATGTCATGAAAATTATACATGGACTTTTTTTTTTCTTATCAACTTTCATTAGTGTTTGTGTGTTTAATGTGTGTCCCAAGACAATTCTTTTTCTTCCAATGTGCAGCAGAGAAGGAAAAGGGTTGGACACTCCTGCAAGCATACATATGCCTCCAAGATAAAATATGAGTGCTCAAACCTTGCCTACCACTCCCTGCCTCACATTTGATGCTCTTACAACTCTGAACTATTTGTTTCTTCATATACATCTGCCATTTCTAGCTTCTATGCCTATGCTGCCCCTTATTGCCTTGAATTCCTTCTACTCTTATGTTTTATCAGGCTAACTTATATTTACTCTTTAACTTTCAGCTTAAGCATTACCTCTTCCAGGACCAAACCCAAGCTGGATAGGGTATCTCTCCCCATGCTCTCAAAACATCTTACCCATTTCTCTCTATACATCTGTTTCTGTGTCCACTTAAATACTGTATTATAATGATCTGTTTTTGTCTACCTTAGTAGGCTCCACCTTATTTATCTTTGTATCCCCTCTGTATGTTCTAGATGCACAATAAATGTCTTGCTAGTGAATGAATACATGCGATAGAACTTCAGGTCTTTGAAGCAGAGACTACCCCAAGGACGACAAAACCTTTCTTCTCACAATAAAGAGATTAGTTGAGAAGATGGCCCATTTCTAACTATGAGCCCAGCTCTTCAGTTCTCTGCAGTTCACACCTACTTGAATTTTCAGTCCTAACGTGCCTTGCTACCTCAGGAAGATGAAGAAGGGAGTACAAAAATGCGGACTGGGACTCAGGGCCCCAAAGAAGTACTTCAGACCACCTCTAACCTTCAGGAAGGCAAACCTGGTACCGGGTGACACGTCACCTTCTGGGAGGCATATGGCTAAACTTTCAGTCATAACGCGTGACCCCACTGTACTGCTAACTTGAGTTTCTTCTGCCCTCTCCCCCCATCCCTCCTTAGCCCCCCCCAACCCTGCAAACATCCCATTTCTATGAAATCAGGAGTTAAATTTAAAATCCAGAAGCGGCTTCCACACGGAGCCTATTATTGGAGACACTTAATTACCCACAATTTCTGAGACGCATTCGGCCGTAGAAACACAACTGACCCGAATAAGAGATTGGTATTCCTCCTTCAGTCGCTGCACCCACAACTCCCGATCTCGGGGTCCAGCGTTAGTCTTCAGCACCGGGATCTCAGACACCACACGCCGGGTGGCTTCGTCCGCCATCTTGGACCAGGGGACAAGAGAAATGCGGAAGTGGTGTTACCGGTAGTTTATACGCAGGGCGCCGCCATCTTTACTGAGGGAAGACGCAGAGTAAGGTTTCCGGAAGACTTCTCTGAAAGCAATCTTACTGTTCTAGTCCCCTGGTTACCTGCTTGAGGGTGAATCGGGAAGAACAGAAAGAATGGAAACAAATTTCTGTGTCCTGAATATGGACCTATCATTAAAACCCCCGAGAAGTCTCAAAAGATGACTTCCGTTCATGCTCAGGGAAGTAATCTCAGAAAACCCTTCCGAACACCTTCCCAAACTTAAGAGTTTTTAGAATTTCAGGCTATTCTACGGACTGTCTTCCAAAAACGCGTTTCCTTACTTTACAGTCCAGCTGAGGCAGCAGTTATCCAACAGAAGGGTGTTTAACTCCTTGTAATTATTAGAAACCATCCAGGATCAAATTAAAATATACAGCGGGGCTGGCGCGGTGGCTTACCTCTGTAATCCTAACACTCTGGGAGGCCGAGGTGGATGTATTGCCTGAGAGTAGGAGTTGGAGACCGGCCGGAGCAAGAGCGAGACCCCGCCTCTAAAAACCATAGCTGGGTGTTTTGGATAGTGCCAGTAGTCCCAGCTGTTGAGGAGGCTGAGATAAAAGCTTGATTGAGCCCAAGAGTTAGAGACTACGGTGAGCTGTGACGCCAGGGCACTCCACCGTGGGCTACAAAGCGAGACTCCGTCTGAAATGAAATGAAATAAAAAAAAAATACGGTGAGGAATTAACACAATCAAACGAGATAATTCTTTCCCCTTTTCTTTTCTTTTCTTTCTTTCTTTCTCTTTTCTTTTTTTTTTTAATTGAGACTGAGTCTCACTCTGTTGTCCCAGGCTAGAGTGCTGTGGCTTCACCTTAGCTCACAGCAACCTCGAACTCCTGGATTCAAGGGATTCTCCTGCTTCAGCCTCTCAAGTAGCTGAGACAACAGGCTCCACCACAAGGCCCAGCTAACTTTTCTACTTTTCGTAGAGACGAGGTCTCGCTCTTGCTCAGGTTGGTCTCAAACCCTTGAGCTCAAGTAATCGTTCCACCTTGGCCTCCCAGAGTGCTAGGATACCAGCGTGAACCGCAACCAAATTAGACAGTCTTTTTTTTTTTTTTTTTCCAAGAAAATTCTTTTGGCCTGTTTGGAGGCTCACGCCTGTAATCCTAGCACTCTGGGAGGCCGAGGTGGGTGGATTGCCTGAGCTCCCAGGTTCGATACCAGCCCCAGCAAAAGCGAGACCCTGTCTCTAAAAAATATCCGGGCGTTTTGGCGGGTGCCTGTAGTTCCAGCTACTTGGGAGGCTGAGGCAAGAGACTCGCTTGAGCACAAGAGTTTGCCGTTAGTTACTATGAGCTATGATGCCATGGCACTCTACTGAGGGTGACAAAGTGAGACTCTCTCAAATAAAAAAAAATTATTCACTGCATTCGTTCATTTAATTTGAAGAATATTTAAGTCCACAGAACTGTGCTGGGCAATAAAGAGTTGACAAAAGTGTAAGAATTCCTGATATAATACATCTATACATCATGAGGTGCCCACAAGAACGTCCAGTAAAACACTATAGGAACTTGAAGATTAAAAGAGACAGGAATGATGACAGAGGATCTCATAGACAGGATAAAAACTTAGGTTCCTGAGGAGCAGCATTTGAACAGCAATGGGCATCTGAGTTAGAGGAATGGTGGTGGGAGGTAGGAATGACAGTAGAGATCCAGGGCCTTGAATACTAGGCTGACCACATAGACAGGTTCAACTGGATTATAATGCAAAACAGTCAACTTCTCCCATAAGCGGCTTGTCTTGGTGTTGAAGGAATAACCTTTTCAGCTTGGCTCAACATTTTCACCAGAATGTTTTGTTTTTGGCAAAGACTGTGGAGAGGATCATGGTGATCATGGTGACCACCTGTGAAAGCTCTGTAATTCTGTAATCTAGACAGTCTTCTTTTTTTTTTGGAGACAAAGTCTTACTATGTGGCCCTCAGTAGAGTGCTGTAGCATCACAGCTCACAGCAACCTCAAACTCTTGGGCTTAAGTGATTCTCTTGCCTCAACCTCCCAAATAGCTGGGACTACAGGTGCCTGCCACAATGCCCAGCTATTTTTTTGTTGTAGTTGTCATTGTTTGGCATATCTGGGCCAGGTTCAAACCCACCAGCTCCATTGTATGTGGCAGGTGCTCTAGCCACTGAACTATAGGCGCCGAGGCAATTTTTTTTTTTTTTGAGACAGAGTCTCACTATGTCACCCTTGGTAGAGTACCATAGCATCACAGCTCAAACAACCTCCAGCTCTTGGGCTTAAGCAATTCTCTTGCCTCTCAGCCTTCTAAGTAGCTGGGACTACAGGTGCCTGCCACAACGCCTGGCTATTTTTTTGTTGCAGTTGTCATTGTTGTTTAGCTGGCTTGGGCCGGGTTCAAACCCACCAACCTGGGTGTATGTGGCCGGCACCCTACCCACTGAGCTACGGGTGCCACCCACCTAGACAGTTCTTTTTTTTTTTTTTGAGACAGAGTCTTAATTTTGTCGCCCTTGGTAGAGTGCCATGGCATCACACAGCTCACAGCAACCTCCAACTTTCCAACTCCTGGGCTTAGGCAATTCTCTTGCCTCAGCCTCCCAAGTAGCTGGGACTACAAGCACCTGCCACAATGCCCAGCTATTTTTTTGTTGCAGTTTGGCTGGGGTCTGGTTCGAACCTGCCAGCCTCGGTAAATGGGGTTGGCGCCCTACTCACTGAACCACAGGTGCCACCCCAACCTAGAGAGTCCTTAATAAATTCCAGAAGAGTTTAGAGGCCACAGGAAGATTTTCCCTGGTCTAAATAAGTCCTATACATTTTGGGGGTGGGATGGGGTGGAATTAACTCATCTAGGAAGGAGTCATGTTTCTCTATCCTCAGGAGGTGGCACATAGTAGATACCTCCTCTCCCCAAATTTTGTATCTTCCAAATAGTTTTTTTTTTTAGAGACAGGGTCTCACTTTGTTGCCCTCGGTAGAGGGCTGTGACATCACAGCTCACAGCAACCTCCAACTCCTGGGATTCTCTTGCCTCAGCCTCCAGTATAGCTGGGACTATAGGTGCCCACCACAATTGCTGGCTATTCTTTGTTGCAGTTTGGCCAGGGCTGGGTTTGAACCCACCACCCTCGGTATAAGGGGCCAGCGCCATACCCACTGAGCCACAGGTGCCACCCCAAGCATGCTATATCTTGTCTAATTGCTCTGGCTGAAATCTCCAGTACAATATTGAGTAAAAGTGTTGCCAGCTGACATCCTTGTCTTGTTCTGATTTTAGGGGGACTATTAGTCTTTCTACATTAAGAATGAGGTTAGCTGTTTTTCATAGATGCCTCTTATCAGGTTGAAGAAGTTCCCTTCTATTGTTAGTATGTTGAGTGTTTTTCTATGTTAAATGGATGTTGAATATTTTTCGAATCCTTTTGCTGTGTTGATTTAGATGATCATGTGGCTTTTGCCTTTTATCCGAATGCCACATAGCTATTTTATAAAAATACTGGACATTGATAAGAGTAAGCTAAAACTTTGCTGTATTTCTCATAGAGATTTATCTCCTGGGGAAATAAAGATTTTTTCCATTTTGGGTATAGGCACTGTGGTGTACAGAGAGCAGAGATTTGGAATGAGGCTTTGCAGTTTAATTGTCATAAGGCTTTGGAGAGTTACTTTAACTTTGTGAACTGCATTTTCTCACTTATAAAAGGAGGATAATAATACTTACATGGTTGTTGTAACTATATATGCAATGTCCATTCATTGACATAATAGGCTTTCAGGATGAAAGTCAGATAAATAAAGGGCGGTAGTCTTCAAACTTTTATGGAGGAGTGAAGCCAGGTTTACAAACAAAATCTTACTTGGTGTCTCAAAATATAAAAGTGATCAAATGCAGAGGTGTTCTTTTTAAGTAAAGGCAGAAGATGTCTATCCCTGATAATATTCCCCTACGATAACCACTCATCACACTAGATTGCTTGTTTTGATAGTCTAGAAGTTCAATCATGGCAGGGATGGGCAGTTTGATGCTGTATTTCTTTCTTTCTTTTTTCCTTTCCTTACTTTTCTTTTCTTTTTTTTTTTTTTCTTTCTTGACATAGTCTCACTCTCTTGCCCTTGCTAGAGTGCCCTGCCATCATCATAGCTCACAGCAACCTCAAACCCTTAGACTCAAGTGATCATCTTGCCTCAACCTTCCTAACAGCTGGAACTACGGGTGCCCACAATAATGCTCAACTAGTTTTTCTATTTTCAGCAGAGACAGGGTCTTGCTCTTGCTTAGGCTGGTCTGAAACTCCTGGGCTCAAGTGATCCTCCTGCCTCGGCCTCCCAAAGTGCTGGGATTCCAGACATGAGCCAGCACACTTGGATGCAGTGCTACATTTCTAAAATCTAACAGTGTCTGGAACAGATTAAGCGTTTATTCAATATTTTTAAAATAGAACAGTGCAGGGTGGCGCCTGTGGTTCAGTGGGTAGCATACTGGCCTCATACACCGAGGTGGAGGGTTCGAACCCAGCCTTGGCCAAACAATTAAAAAATAGCCAGGCATTGTGGTGGGTACCTGTAGTCCCAGCTACTTGGGAGGCTGAGGCAAGAAAATCACCTAAGCTCAGGAATTGGAAGTTGCTATGAGCTGTGACTCCATGGCACTCTACCGAAGGCAATAAAGTGAGACTCTGTCTCTAAAAAAAAAAAAAAATTAATTAATTAATAAAATAAAATAAAATAAAATAGAAGGGTGTGGTGGCTCACACCTGTAATCCCAGCACTGTGGGAGGCTGAGGAGGGAGAATTGCTTGAGCTCAGGAGTTGGAGACTTGCCTGAGAGAGAGTGAGACCCCCAATTCATAAAAAAATGAAAAACCTTGCTGGTGAGTGCCTGTAATCCCAGCAGCTTCCAGAGGCTGAGGCAACGGGATACCCACAACGTGAGTCTGAGGTTGTAGTTAGCTATGGTGCCATTGCACTCTGCTCAGGGCATAGGGTGGAACTCTGTCTCAACAACAACAACAAAGTATTTTTGAAAATTTTTTAAAATTAATTTTCAAAATTTTTTAATAATGCTCTACATTATAGCCATCCTGGAGAAAAGGTGTCTTTTAAAAGTTGCATGTCCGGTGCAGCGCCTCAGTGGGTAGGGCACCAGCCCCATTTATCAAGGGTGGCGGGTTCAAACCCAGCCCCAACCAAACTGCAACAACAAAAAAATAGCTAGGTGTTGTGGTGGGCTCCTGTAGTCCCAGCTACTCAGGAGGCTGAGGCAAGAAAATTGCTTAAGCCCAGGAGTTGGAGGTTGCTGTGAGCTCTATGACACCACAGCGCTCTACCAACAGTGATAAAGTGGGACTCTGTCTCTTAAAAAATAAATAAATAAATAAAAGTTGCATGTTGTTTTGTTTCAATATTTTGGAAAATCACACTATTAAATCATTTAGCAAAGTAGAGCTCAGAATATGCACATGTTTCTGGAGCTGCTCGGAGAAGGGGAACAAACCAGAATGAAAGTGGTGGGGATTGAAGAAAATAAAACAGAAGAAAAGATATGAGAGATGAAAGACGAGGTTGGGAGGTCTGATGCAGCTGAAAACTGCATCCAGCCCAAAAACACAAAATCAGCTTTATTTTATAATATCTTGGCAGGGTTGTTTACTGGGAAGTAGCATAGACAAAAGACATATTTTTGGACTTGATGCCTATAGTTCAGTGAGCAGGGCACCAGCCACATACATTAAGGCTGGCGAATTTGAGCCTGGCCTGGGCCTGCTAAACAGTAATGACAGCTGCAACCAAAAAATAGCCAGGCACTTGGGCGGGCACCTGTAGTCTCAGCTACTTGGGAGGCTGAGGCAAGAGAATCACTTAAGCCCAAGAGTTTGAAGTTGCTGTGAGCTTTGACACCACGGCAATCTGCCAAGAGTGACATAGTGAGACTCTGTCTCAAATAGAAAAAGAAAAAGACATATTTTTGGTCTATGATATGACTGGAAAATGTAAATCACTTTGTCAAAAACAAGTCTTCCTGTGGCTCGGTGAAGCGGCTAGGGTGCCAGCCACATACACTGGAGCTGGTGGATTTGAACAAAGCCTGGGTCTGCCAAAACAATGACAACTACAACCAAAAAATAGCTGGGCATTGTGGCAGGTGCCTGTAGTTCCAGCTATTTGGGAGGCTGAGGCAAGAGAATCCCTTAAGCCCAAGAGTTTGATGTTGCTGTGACACCACTGCACTCTACCCAGGGCGATAGCTTGAGACTCTTGTCTCAAAAAAAAAAAAAAAAAAAAAAAAAAGAAAAGAAAAGAAAAAGAAAAGAAATAAACAGAAAAACAACAAGTCATTCTGTTAATGGTTTTTACATAACTTTGTTAGCACATATTAAACGGTAAAAAGGGAAAGATTACAAGGATTTCTGCATAGTTCCTAAAGATTGAATAGACAAAGAAAGAGCTGCGTGACTTCTGGCAGAGGGAGCATGAAGAAAGGAATATTGTGGGCAGCGCCCATGGCCCAGTGAGTAGGGCGATGGCCCCATATACTGAGGGTGACAGGTTTGAACCCTGCCCCAGCCAAACTGCAACAAAAAATAACCGGGCATTGTGGCAGGCACCTGTAATCCCAGCTACTTTGGAGGTTGAGGCAAGAGAATCGTCTAAGCCCAAGAGGTTGGGCTTGAGCTGCCACTCTACCCAGGGTGATAAAGTAAGACTCTGTCTGAAGAAGAAGAAGGAGGAGAAAAAGGAGGAGAAGGAGAAGGATAAGGAGAAGGAAGGAAAGAGGAAAGAAGAAAGGAAGGAAGGAAGGAAGGAAGGAATATTGTTTTGGGAAAGGAGGAGAAGCAGTTGGGGGTTCATTCTCTGAATGTTCCCCAGGTTGTGGGGGTACTGCTGCCTCACAGCCTGCTCTCCACATCTCCTCCCTTTTTATTTCTTAGTTTTAATTCATGAATGGATGCCTTTAATTGGAAGAATTGTTTGGATCCAACTCTGCAGAAGACTGGGAGGATACAAAATAAAAACAACCTTAAAATTCCTAAAATAATTAATGTTGTTACATGTTCAACTTTTTCTAGAGGATTAAAAGACTGTATTTTGCCAAAAATATCTTTGTTTCCCCCCAATCCAGAATAATTGTCAAAAATATCTTTAGCTAGTTGAACAGGACCATAAACATTTAGATGAGCTTTATGCATAGTTTGAATTTCTTGATGAGGTTTTGCTATATCGAGGCTATTATCACTACAGGACCATATTCCTTGTAAATTTATTTTTACTTTGTCCCAATTCCATTGAGATTCATTATAAGGTTTAGGAGTAACACAAATTCATTGAAATTGAGTGTGGCAACATAAAGGCAATCATGCTTTTAAACTGTGAACTTGGCGCCACCCATACTCAGTGGGTAGGGGGCCAATCACATACACTGAGGCTGGTGGGTTTGAGCCCAGCCCTGGCCAGCTAAAACAATGATAACTTTGGCAGCGCCCATAGCTCAGTGGGTAGGGGACTGGCCACATACACAGAGGATGGTGGGTTTGAACTTGGCCCGTGCCAGCTAAAGCAAAAATGACAACATCGAGAACAACAAAAAATAGCTGGGTGACATGGTGGGCACTTGTAGTCCCAGTTGTTTGAGAGGTTGATGCAAGAGAATCACTTAAGCCCAAGAGTTTGAGGTTGCTGTGAGCTGTGACAGCACAGCAGTTTACCCAGAACAACAGATTAAGACTCTGTCTAAAAAAAAAAAAAAAAACAAAAAACCAACAAAACTTTGAACTTCATCTCCCATTAAAATTACTACTTATTCTAAAGCATTGAGTTTAGCTTCTATCTTTTTATCTATTTTTTTTCTTGTAAAGATAATGTCAAAGTAGTATTTTGAACCAATATATTTACAAAATGGGCTGTTTGAATAGATTGAGGAAGAGCCATAGCTGAAGTACAGCCCTGGCTACTATGGCAACTAATGCTATAATGCCTGCTATGATCAGACCTATGACTCTTTTATTATAAATTATACCATGATATAAATACTGATTAAGTGTAATTAAAGTCTGCATACCTGATTCATCATACCATGGCTGAGTTAAATTCACAGGTAACATAACAAAAGATGGCTATTCAATTATAGCAATAGCATCAAATGGATTAACATGACTGACACAATTAGACAAATTACAATTCAAATAATTTAAAGAGAACCCATGTTCAATTTTGATTATAGAAATGTCACCAACTAATGAAAGTCTGGGAGGTGGAACACAAGCCATACAGAATGTATAGTTTGAGAGCCCTCGTGTGTCAGGTCAGTTGTGGGTTTTAAAATGTCCACTGACTGTAAAATTGCAAAAAGCCGCTAAAGATCTTTTTGTACATCTCCCATTTCTGTTGAAAGTTTTGGCATCCAGGGGCATCCATTGCTCAGTGGTTAGGGCGCCAGCCACATGCTTCGGGGCTGGTAAACAAACAAACAAACAAAATAGCCGGGCGTCGTGGCAGGGGCCTATAGTCCCACCTACTAGGGAGGCTGACGCAAGAGAATTGCTTGAGGTCATTTGAGGCTGCTGTAAGCTATGACACCACGGTACTCTACCGAAGGCGACAAAGTAAGACTGTCCTAATTAAAAACAAAAATGTTACAAAAGGCAGGTAATCTTCCAGACCAGTTGGAATACTTCCTTCTATCTATTTTTTCTAGATAGGAAGGAAGTATTCCAGTGGGTGGAGAAGAAGGGGATGCCACTTCATAATCTGTAAATCCCCATTCAGGTGTTCCAGGAAAATCACAAACATGTCCCCTTCCCCATATTCACAGAGGATCAGGCCCTTGCCAGGTACCAGTTAAGGGGTCCTTCCATAGGACCTCAGGGTGTTTAGAGGATGGAGCATTCCAAAAATGTTCTGCTGCTATGTGACCTACACTATGAACGTTTAAAAAATTTAAAGTGAGGCAGCTTGGGTAGCTCAGTGGGTAGGGTGCCAGCCACATACACCCAGGCTGGCAGGTTCAAACCCAGCCCAGGTCAGCTAAACAACAACGACAATTGCAACAACAAAACAAGGTGTTGTGGCGGGCACCTATAGTCCCAGTGGCTCTGGAGGCTGAGGCAAGAGGATCGTTTAAGCCCAAGAGTTAGAGGTTGCTGTGAGCTGTGATGCCATAGCACCACTCTACCAAGGGTGACAAAGTGATGCCATAGCACTCTACCAAGGGTGACAAAAAATTAAAAAAAAATGGGTGTCACCTGTAGTTCAGTGGGTAGGGCACCGGCCCCATATACCAAGGGTGGTGTGTTCAAACCCAGCCCTGACCAAACTGCAACAAAAAATAGCTGGGCGTTGTGGTGGGCGCCAGCTACTCAGGAGGCTAAGGCAAGAGAATTGCCTAAGCCCAGGAGTTGGAGGTTGCTGTGAGCTGTGACACCACAGCACTCTACCCAGGACAATAAAGTGAGACTCTGTCTCTAAATAAATAAATAAATAAATAAAAATAAAAAAGAATAAAAAGTTTAAAGTGGGCTAGACATCTTCTCTATAGCCAAGGAGACAATAACCAAAACAAATAGACAACCTACCCAATGGGAAAGAGTATTTGCATATTTTGGATCAGACAAAAGCTTAATAACCAGGATCTATACAGAACTTCAATTAATTTGAAAGAAAATAACCAACAATCCCATACACTAATGGGGAAGGGAGATGAAAAGAATCTTCTCTAAAGACGATAGACGAATGGCTAGCAAACACATGAAAAAATGCTCATCTCTAATTATTAGAGAAATGCAAATTAAAACCACCCTGAGATAATCATCTAACCCCAGCGAGAATGGCCTATATCACAAAATCTCAAAACTGCAGATGCTGGTGCAGATGTGGACAGAAAGGAACACTTTTACACTGGTGGTGGGACTGCAAACGAATACAATCTTTTTGAAAGAAAGTATGGAGAAACCTCAAAGAACTCAACCTAGACCTCCCATTTGATCCTGCAATCCCATTTCTGGGCATCTACCCAGAAGGAAAAAAAAAAACCTGTTTATTATAAAGACACTTGTGCTAGGCTGTTTACTGCAGCCCAATTTACAATTGCTAAAATGTGGAAACAGCCTAAATGTCCTTCAATGCAGGAATGGATTGGTAAGCTGTGGTATATGTATACCATGGAATATTGTTCAGCCATTAAAAAAATGGAGATTTTGCAGCATTTGTACTAACCTGGATGGAGGTGAACACATTATTCTTAGTGAAGCATCACAGAAATGGAGAAGTATGAATCCTATGTATTCAACTTTGATATGAGGACAATTTATGACAATTAATGACACGGTGGGGCATGGGGGAAGGGGAGACCAAAGAAGGAGGGAGGGGGTGAGGGAAAGGAAAAGAAGAAGAAGAAAAAAAGAAAATAGTGACTAATTCTCACATAAATAGGATTTAATTTTGACCAAAGTACATTACTTAAACATTAATTAATTCAACTTGTTAATATGTTGTTTAGGATATTGCATCCTCAATTATAAGTGAAATATGTTTGTAATTTCCCCTTTATAATAATATATTTTCTCCAATTTTAATATCAG
>CAUYPK010129307.1:0-35412 GCA_963574355.1 Loris lydekkerianus | reverse complement strand
TTGTAATTAGAACGGTCGAATGTGAGGCTCTTTGATATAATTGGGGTTGGTGGCAGGTTTTAAAGCGAATTCACTCGCCCCCCCCCCCCCCCCCGCCCCGTTTGTTTTACTCTTTTGGAGTCTGCTGGCGAAGAGTTGCTGCCTGCAGGCAGGGGAAGTTGCCTTCTCATAGTTGGTCCTCGGGCGGAAACTTTTTCCAGCTCATGCTGGAGCCTGTTTGTCCTGCATTCCACTCATATAGGAAATTAGTACAAGATCAAGGTCTAAATGGGTGGGAAGCGGCACTTGTAGGGCTAGAATGGAGCACCAGTGATCTCTTCGGGGCTTGCAAATTGTTTGAATGTAGAATGAAACCTTATAGAGACTAGTTGGTGTAAGCCAAAATCTCCATTTTCTATAATACATGTTGGCTGTTCTCTTTGAAGCATGTAATTTGCAGTTTGTGTTAAAGGAAAAATTGAAAGAGGGAAAGGCCATGGCTTTAATAAAAATATCTTTTGACACTCCAAATAAGAAAAAATAAAATAAAATAAAATTGACTTTGTATTTGCTACCAATTTTATTCATGTTACCAGCTAAATCTAGAAGAATAGAACCTCCAAAAAGGTGTACCACACCTATGGTCTGACTCTGACCTCCCTGTAAAGCTGAAGCCATTAACACAGGAGTCTAGGTGCCTTTAACTTAGAACTTGACTGCAGAAGAAAGCTTAATTTGGCTAGCTGACTGCCTGATATACCATAAGCCAAAATAAAGAGTTTTTTGGGCTTGTTCAGAATCTTAGCTTGAAAGGGAGCAATCCCAAATTCAAATTTGTACCTTCTGACCCTAAAGTTGTCCTTAAAACCTCCTTTGCACAAGCTCCTTGGTTCCTGGGCAAGGGGAGACACTACTCCCCACATCTCCCAACCGGCCTGAACCTCTTGTCTTTCCCCTACCTCATTTCCTAGTTCTGAGCCTGGCCTGGGGCACAGCCCACCTTCCTCTCCTCCTTTTTTTTACCTAGAGTTGTACCTAAGTAGACTTAGAGATGAATTCTAGGATTCCCCCATCCAAATCATGTGTGTATGCTTTTTTGTCCTGAGGTGGTATTTTTTCCATTTGCCTCTAAGGGGTTACTCAGTGTCTGAATATGATTCACTCATGAACTCATCACAGACCGGAGCAGATCTACCATGCAGTAGCTGGTGAGAGAGAAGGAAAACAGCAAACCCAGGGGGTCGTATGTCCTATTGTATCCTAGCCCCTTCTTCCCTCCCCTGCACCTTCTCTCTTCCTCACATTGCCAACTTCTGCAGAAAGGAAACAGAGAAGGGCAAGGTGAGGTGGAAGACTGATATGTGTATGTCCAGAGGACAAAGTTTGGCCAGCTGGCCTGGGAAGGGAAGGAAGGGAGCAGAGTGCACAAAGTGTTTTTGCTGTGCATCTTTGGCCCCTCCTGCCTACAGGCAGGCAGAGCTGATGCACAGGGGGGAAATCTAGAGACCTGAGTATTGTCAGGCTTGGGCTAGGGCTCCAAAGTCTCTTTGCTTCCTTTGTGGGTAGCCACCATCCACTCCATCTCTTGAGGTTCCTCTCCACCCCAAGCCCAGTTTCATAATCTTCCCAGAGTTTCCCTTTCTTGAAATTACAGAAAACAAGCACAAAACCCTTTTGTTTTAAGGATTATACTGCTGATCCTCATTAGCTCATAAGTTACTCAGTCCAAAGCCCAACTTTGTTGGGGACTCTCTCAGATCTTGACCTTCCCCTTTTAGCCTCAGGTATTGACCACCAAAACATTTCCCTCCATCCCAGACTTTCTCCCCTCTCATTTCCAAGGTTCTTCAGTCCTTTAGCCCCCTCTTCAGGTATATAAGCCAGGAGAAGACACTCTGGGCACCCGGGGCCTCTACAGTGTCCATCCAAGGCCTCAGTGTCCCTCTCCAAGGTTCTCTGGCCCACACAGAAATTATCCTTTCGGGGAAGCATCAGAAACCTTCCCCCACTATTGCTTCCACCTGCACCTGCACCCTTTCTCATTGAAGGGCTGAAATTCTCCCCTCAAAAGATGTAGTTTATTGCTTTCTCCCAGTAGGTTCTCTGGCCTTGCAAACACCCCTTCAGAGAGGAATACTATTAGTCACCTTAATGTGCATGATTCTTATCAGATCACATTCCTCAAAGACTGAGAGCACCAGCTGCAGGAGTCGGGCAGTGCCAGAGGAGCTGGGTGGTGCCAGGAGTGGCTACTGGAATGGAGGACCATGCTGACCAGGACTAAAGTCCTAGGTGCCACTATTTTGCCCAGTGTGTCCTGCATGGCAAGGCAAGCATTGTATCCTGTAGAGAAGGCTGAAAACTCTGGCCTGCCCTGAGATTCTGGTGCCTTCTCTAATCCCAGCCTCAGACTCTGGGAGACCCTTCCCCCCACCCCCTTTCACCAGCCACAGCCGCTCAAAGCCCTGGTCACCCCATGTTTATGTCAACAGAATGGTTGCCAGAGAGGGCAGGCTCCTGCCCGCCAGCGGGATATCTGGTGCCCAAGGCCTGTTGTTTGTGTACCTTGTCTCAGTAGTGACCAGGGGGGCAGGCGCACCAGGGCTGGGTCTCTCGGGCAACGCGCTGTTGGGGTCCAGCTGTCCCTGCACATAAAGCACCCACTCCATCAACGTGAGGTATCTTCTTTCACAGAGTGAGAATTTAAACTTTCCTCTGGTGAGGCTTCTATTTTCCACCACTCTGTCCTGGCCTTTCTGCTCCCTTCCCAGTGAGGGCAGCTCCACATGCCACCAACACCCAAGGAACAACAGTGCCTGACCCTGTCCTTTCCTCCTCAGCCACCTCCTAGAATCTCAGAATGTTTTCTGAAGTGACGATGGGAAATGTGGCAGGGAGAGGCAGGTGCACCCTAGGCCTAACCGAGCTCGTTCCAGCCACTCCTCCCTGAGAGGGCAGGGGCCTGCAGAGACGGCCTGGAAGAATGCTGTTTTCAGTTTCCATCCCCACGCACCGGCTGCCTGGTGCTTGTGCCCCTATCACACACCCCTCTCGTGGACCCCTCACTTCTCACAGCCTGATTGCCCCAAGATCTCCTTCTGGCCTCCTCAACTTCTGCTGGTCCCCGTCTCTCCCCCCCCCCCCCCCACAGCCTGGCCTCAGGGGTCCTGGCAACAGCAGGAACTGAATGGTGAAGGGCTTATGAGCATGACTCTGGAAACAAATGGCTCTATCCTACTAGCTTCATCACTTTGGGAGAGTCACTTAACTTCTTTGTCCCAATTTCCTCACCTATAAAATGAGAATAACAGTTCCTGCTCCAAAATCCTTATAAGGAATAAATGAATTAATTTATATGACATGCTTAGGGCAATGTCAGCCTGGCAGCAGGGGCTGTGCTAATGTCAGCTCTCCTTGTTACTGAATTCCAGGCAGCAGAACATAGCAGCAAAAGCATGGAACTTGAGGGTGACAGATCTGGGTTCAAAACCTAGCACCCCACCGGCTCCTTGTGCAACCTGCAACAAAATAACTTACTGCCCAGTTTCTTCCTGTGCAGGAGGGGCCTATAATTGGGGGTGGAGGAATGGAGTATGCTGGCCCTAAAAAGAGTTTAGAGGCAGCTGCAGGGGGAGGAGTCAGGCTCCTGGCACCTGATGTCCCAGATTAGCTGCTGCACTCTGGGTCCAGGGGAAACTGGTCTGACTTGGAAAGGAGAACAGGGAACAGCCAGGAATTCCAGGAGGTTCCATAAATAGCCAGAGCAGGCCAGAGGGCCTCCGGGGATGGCAGGCTTGGGGAAGGCTCACAGGGAGCAGTGAAAAAAGGAAGCTGTCAGTCATCAGTCTGGGGGTGGGCCCAGGGCTTTCTCCCAAAGGTCAAAGGGAAAACTGCCTGTGAGTGTTTTAGGAGCATGGGGTCAGCTCTTCAGGAAGGGCCACCCTGGGACCACCTGTACACCATCTATTCAGAACTCCACTCTTTGGGAGGCAGGAAATTCTCACCACAATGTTCACCTGTACTCTGTGGTCTTCACAGGCCCAATCTACTTCCTCATTTTAATTTCTTTGACCATCTGAGAATAGAGACCAATACGCAGCCTGTGTCACAGAGGGGGAAACAGAGGCCCAGAGATGTTAAGTGATTGGGCCAAGATCACACAGTGAATCAGGCACCGAGATGAGGATATGAACACGGAATTTTTTTTACCTCCAGGGATATACATGAAAGCCAAAATATAAGAACCTGTCCTTAGGAGGAAGACTTTTTCAATGTGCAAGGATCCATCCTCCTCACTCTTCTCCCCAACGCATTCGACACTTCCTCATTTGATTCAAGTACATCACTGTAGCAGGTCCTAGAAAGAGGGAGAGGAATACTTGTTTATAGTGCATCAGAGATGTTTAATCAGAGGTAGCTAGGTGCAACCCTGAAAATAAGACTGAACAGAGGCTCAGAAGGCCTGAACTCATGTAATCTTATAGAAATCACTTCATCTTTCTAAGCCTTAAATCCCTAACTTGCAAAAGGAAGCCAGTAATTCACACCCATATGGAACTGGTGTGAAGACTAAATGAGAATGTAGACTTGAGTGCCTGATTAACCCCCGAAATGTGATAAAGACTGTGAGCTCTTGGTGAGGCAAAACTTTATTCATCTCTGTAGTCTTTGTATTTACTATAGCACCCAGCACATAAAAATATTTGATAAGGGTGGTGCCTGTGGCTCAAGGAGTATACCATATACCAGGGGTGGTGGGTTCAAGCCAGGCCCCCCGCCAAAAACTGCAAAAAAAAAAATCTGATAAATGTTGATTAAATAAGAGAATGAAGTAAACTCTTTGCATTGAAATGTTGTATGTTTGTGTAATGAAATATTCTATCAGCTACCAGCTATCACTGCTTTTTTGTTAGAGACAGACAATATTACCTCTACCCTGTGTTTTATGACCCAGAAAAAAAAGTCTGAAAAAAATAATTTCTAGATAGAAATGCTTTTAGTAATAAATCTAATAAGTAAGATGACCATATAATTTTTTCTCCACATGGGGACACTTTGGGGTGTGAAAGGTATGCTAGTAATAATTATTCATGGACAACAGGGAAAAACCACAATCATCCAGGCAAACCAAAATGCTGGGTATTGTAAACAGAGCCTTCTACTGCTCAGACCCTCTGGAGAAGGAAGCCCTAAATTCTCCAAACCATCCTGACTCCTCCAGCGAGACCTTCGAAAGGGTACCCCACCTTCTTGTCCCCAACATCCAGCCCCATTTGTTCCCCAGTGTTCTTAGGTTCCTCATTTTCAACCTACAGGTGACCCTGACCTCTTCTTTCCATTTCCATTTTGCCTGAAAATGTCCTAGAGTGTTTGTACTGCCTCAAACATGAAGACTTGTGACCACTGATAAGTACTCATCATGTGAGCTACAAAAATCATCCAGTGATCCTCTGCCACTGTTCCAGCCCTACAGCTTTTCTAGGGGCCCAAGTCATCTTTCTCTAGCTTCCAAAGACTTCCATTAGGTCCCCTGCTTCTGCTTTGCCCCAGGTGCTCTTGTAAACACAGAAGTCAGACCATGTGTTTCATCTACTTGGAGACAGTGGCTTCCCAACTCAGAGAAAAAGCCAAGGTTCTTAAAACAATCACTAAGGTCCCAGCCTCCTTAGGGCTTGTTATCTCTCTGGATTCATCTTCTAGAATTCTCCAGCCACACAGGAGTCCTTGCTAGTACTGCAAACACACAGAGAATGCCCCCATCTCAGGCCCTTTGCACATGCTGTCAACCCCACCCTGGAACATTTTTCCATCAGATACCCATATGACTGGTGCCCTTGCTTCCTTCAGATATTTTCTCAATGGTCTCCTTTCTAAGTCATTCTCTGGCTACCCTGTAAAAATATAACCCACCCCTTGACACTTCCTATTCCCCTTCTTCCCTAGCACTTACCAAATGGAGCATATATTTTACTTATCTTTTTTATCATCCTACTCTTTCAAGCTCTATGAGGGTAGGGCTTTTCTTTTCTTTCTTTTTTGAAACAGACTCTTACTCTGTCACCCAGGCTAGAGTGCTGTGACCTCAGCCTAGTTCACACCAACCTCAAACTCCTGGGTTCAGGCAATCCTTCTGCCTCGACCTCCTCAGTAGCTGGGACCACAGGTGCCCACCACAACACCCAACTAATTTTTCTATTTTTAATAGAGATGGGGTCTCACTCTTGCTCAGGCTGGTATTGAACTCCTGACCTCAAGTGATCCTCCTGCCTTGGCATCCCAATCACGTCTAGGATTATAGACGTGAGCCACTGTGCCCAGCCTGAGGGCAGAAATTTTCATTCACTATGTTCTTTGCCATATTCCAAGTACCTGAAACAGAACCTAGCATAGACCAGATACTCAATAAATATTTGTTAAATAAATAAAAGAGTATGAGGGTGCATAGCATGGAAGTTGAATATTTGGCCTCTGGAGTAAAACAGGCTGTATTCTAATCTGGGCTCTGTTGTTTATGAGGTGTATGACCTTAGACAAGGCCCTTTTGCCTTCTGTGAGACTGTTTTCCCAGGTGATAAAATGGGGATAATCCACATTGCCTCCCAGGGCTGTGGAAAGCATAGGTCTGACTTCACATGTAAACTACTAAACTCACTGCCTGGTCCAAGCTTAGTAAATGGAGGCTATTATTAGTAGTGAAGGTCACTAGGCAATCTGACTTTATATTACAGGTTCCTAACAGGCCAATCCACATTCACTCCCTTTGAGTCACAACTCAAATACTTTCTTCCCAAATTTTCAGTTTTTATGCCACCTCTCCTTGGGACTCTCTTCTTATTTTTTATATTTTTCCCTTCTCCTCTCTTCCTTCTTTCCTTTTTCCTTATTCTTTCTTTTAATTCATTTGTTCGTTCGTTCATTCATTCATTCATAAAGGCCATTCATTCATTCATAAAGGCAGAGTTTTACTCTGTTGCCCAGGCTGGAGTGCAGAGGTGTGACCATAGCTCAAGCCATCCTCCAGTCTCAGTCTCCTAAGTAGCTGGGACCATAGGCATGCCCTACCACAGAGGGCATGTTTTTATTTTTTATTTTTGTAGAGACAGGGTCTCGCTATATTGCTCAAGCCAGTATTAAACACCTTGCCTCAAGCGACTCTCCCACGTTAGCCTCCCAATGTGCTGGAATTATAGGCACAACCTACTATATTCAGCCAGGACCCTCCTTGTCTGAATCTAATTCCTCCAATGGAAATGGTCTCTTTGCAATTACCCTCTTCAACAGTTTTCTCATCTTGCTTACAGCTCTGAGAGAACTTCTCTCCTAAATCTCAGGGTGCCCTCCAGACACCCCTCCCACACTCTCCCCCAATGGAGCTAGGATAGTTAGGTGGGAAACAAAGGATAGAACATAATGTGAAAGAAGAGGGAGGAGGAGAAAAGAGCAGGCCAAGCCATCCCCACCTGCCAGCTCCCTGTCTTTGCCTACTGATAAATTGGGGATGCTAATGGCCAGATTTTCCATTCCCCCACCCCAGCACCCGCCGTCACTCAATTTAAAAGAGACAGAAGGAGAGGACCCGGAGGAGGGGCAGCAGGCCTTGGTTATAAAGCCTGTAGAGAGGTGGGGAGAACACACAGCCTGCCGGCAAGGTCTCTTCCCATCACTCCCAGACAGATTTAGCTGCTGACAGCTGCTTGGGACTCTGCTGCCTGGGCCTGGCGCAGACCTGCGATCTCTCCTCTCGGTGACTCTGGAGCCACAGCCCCTCATGGCCCAGAAGGAAGAGGCCACTGCAGCCGAAGCGCCTGCCTCCCAGAATGGGGAAGACCTGGAGAACCTGGATGACCCTGAGAAGCTGAAGGAGTTGATTGAGCTGCCGCCCTTTGAGATCGTCACAGGGTGAGCCTTGAGTGTGGACCTCGTCCCCCTCCCTAGAAGAGCATAGGCTGGGGCAGGCTGTGGAAATCTAGGGTGGTACCAAGGGTCAGTGTGAGCACAAGGCTGCAGCACTGAGGGTACACCTGCAGGCATGGCAGGACTGCAGGGACTCAGCAGCAAACTCCTAGGGGGTTCTGGGGGTGACACTAGGACTTTCTACTCAGGGGAGGGAGGATGAGCTCCTTGGAGGCAAGAGCCCAGAGAATGAAACCCTCAGGCCTCCTAGTATTGGAACAGTCACCTGCCTCTCTAGGTAGAGGCTTTGTCCCAGGAGGGTTGATAACAGAAAAGAAACAGGAACATTTATAATAAATATGTCCCATCCCCAGTCAAAGCACTCCTTCCCTTCCCCCAACTTCTCCCTCTGCTTATGAGTGGTGATTTCTGCTCCATCCATACGTCTCTAGCCTGCCTGCCCTCCTACTCCTCCCCTTCTCTCAAGAGACAGGTTCTTGCTCTGTCATTACTAAAGCTGGAATGCAAGTAGCGTGATCATAGCTCACTGAAGCCTCAGACTTCTGTCTAGTTCTTTCTTTTGAGCCTCCTTCTGGAGAAGATTGTAAGACAGGGCAGATCCATCCTTTCCCAAGGCTGAATGAGAAGCAGTTTTTTTTTTTTCCTTTTTGAATCTTTTCTGAGTCTCCTCGAGGGCTGTTCAGAGCCACACCTAGGGAAACAGAGAAGTTACAGCACAGATAACACAGGCCAGGAGCTACGGACAGAAGGGCTGTTCCAACACTCTCAGCCACAGCCTAGAGGAACCGGGCCCAGAGAAAAGGTGCAGAGGCTTTACGGAGGGGGCTTTGCACGGGCCCTTCTGTCTTGCCAGGTTATGGTGTCTCCAGGAGTAAGATCGAGTAGTCGTCTTCTTCCTTCTCTTTTCTGACAGTGGAAACACCCTGTTAAATTCCTAAGCTAAAAATAAAAAGGGAATGTGTGGGGTCACATTTCCTCCTTGAGACCCAGCTTTTCTTCATGAAGTTTCCAGCAATGCCCACGGGCAGAGTGAGTGCCACAGTAAGAGAATTTTCAAGAAGAATGGAGGTATGATGCCTTCCAGAGGGAAAAGGAGCCCTGGGTGGCAATTTGGACTTGCTATTGTAAGCTTGGCAAGTGATTTTCATATTGGCCTCACTTTTATCATTTATTACATGAAGAAACTATATTAGTGATTCCTACGGTCCCTTCCAGCTCAAGTACTTTCTGATTTCTATGAGAACTTAAGGGAAAAGGTGTCCTAGTTCCTGAACTTCCCTTTGCCCAGGTCCATCCAACCAATCTCACTCACATCTAGGATTAAGGGAGTAATTGAGCACAGATCAATATAGACACAGGGAAAGCCTAGGGCAAACAGGCCAGGAGAGTCCTCAATTCCAATGGCTCTCTTATAGAAGTAGATCCTTTTCCTAACATGCCATCCTCGGTCACACAAATATGCATACACACACACTCCACCCCATGCAGCACTGTGATCTCCCCCAGCACAGGGGCAGGGTAGACCAACAACAAAATTTGACTATGTTTGTTGAGCTGAACATGTGTTGGGGGGGGTCGTCAGGACAGTGGGTCCTAAAGGGTTAAGGCCTCTGACTTAACCTACATTTCCCCAGGGCTTTATTATAATCACAGCCTACTTTTATGTGCATGAGCTCATTCAACCCTCAGCTGCTTGGGTCTGTGCAAGTGGCAGGTCTTCTGACTCCCAGCTAAGTGTCCTTTCCACTGTTCTCTTATTCACCCTAAGTCTCAGTTTTCCCAAACAGAGCTCCACAGATCTTCATGTGCAAGATGGGAAGCATCAGAGGCTTCCCACAAGTCAAGGCTCAAAAAAGAGGCACAGTGGGGCAGCTTTCTGGGCACACTGAGAGCAATTCAGGTGGGAGGCAGAGCCCTGTGTGTTTCCTGGCCACAAGTAACAGCTGTGGAGATCTGTCTCCAGGCCCCCTCAGGATAAACACATGGCTTAAAATAGCCCAGAGGTGCAGCTATGTCTGTACAGGGACAGGGTAAGGGAACAGCTTTCCCTCTTTCCCTCTCTTAGAGTGAAAGGGATCAGCAAAGTCATTTCTTTCCTAGCATGGAACCCCACAGGGGATGGATCCATAGTGTTCTTTATATTTAGGCCCAAGACTAGCACAAGAGCAGGTGGGTTTCCAAGAAACAGTCTTCAGTAAGAAGGAAGTACTTGGTAGGAAGAAGAGATATACCCCATCCAGAGGGATTCTGGGCGAATAGGGCACTCAGATCATACAAAAGAAAACTAAGCACATTAACAAAATAACATGGTGGAAAGTATTGAAAAAAGGTCTGAAACTGTCATGGTGTGCTGAAACCAGCTCTTATTGGCTCAAGAGCTGCCTGTGCACATCTCCTCCTGACTTGGTATCTAATGATATCACCTTGGTAGCTTAAACTCTCTACCGTGGGAATATTTACGTTGTGGAAATCAGTTTAGAAATCTGGGCTTTCTTTTCTCTCTTTCAGAGAGCTGGTTAAACACTTACCAGCACACCACTGACAGAGAGAAACCGCTGGAAGCAAGAGGAAGAGTACAGGAGGGTAATGCTTAACACACTGCTGATGGATCACAAGTTACCTGGTAACATGGATAGTTTCTGCATAAAATTGCTGGTCAACAGTGTGTTCAGATGTTAGAGGAACTGAGTGATTCTGTATCACAAGCAGCTGAGAGATGGAATTGAAACTGGGAAAAAAACAATCAGGGAACAGCTGCTATGTTAACACATTGTTGACCAGAAATTTTACACAGAAACACCATGTTACAGAAATTTTACACAGAAACTCCATGTTACTGGGTAAATTGTGACTGGTCAGCACTGTGTTATGATGGGGCTCTGAAGGATACAATTTGAGGCTCTGAAGGATACAATTTGAGGCCGGGAGAAAGCACAATCCATCAATACTAGCTTTAATTGAGTGTCTACTGCTGTCCAAAATCTGAGAGGCTGGATTACTCAGATAAGGAAACTAAACCTCAGAAGGATAAATCATTTGGCTGAAGCTTATAGATGGACTAGGGTGTGAACCCTAGGGACTATCTAACTCCAAGCCACCACACTGCATCCAAAAAACCAGAGATTTTTTTCTATGTTTTCACAAACATTTACAGAATAATTGTTCATTTACTGCCTGTTTTCCCCTTTTTAATCTTTAGAGGGGCACGACTTTCTTTTTCATGCTTTATCCCTAGCACCTAACTCCTAAGAGATACTTACTTAATACATATTTGTTGAATAAATGAACTAATGAAGAACCACCTATTTTGTGTTAGGCTTTCTTTCAGTCAGACGTTAGGATAGGACATGAACTGGGGGAAAAGTTCTTGAAGAGAGCAGCTCAGATATATGAAGATGCAGTGGTGCGCAGCTTAGATAGGAGTTCTGGCTAGTACCTGCCTCTGAACCCTGCAGGCTTCAGGGAGCTCTGGGGCATGGTGGTTGGCCAACTCCCCATCTGTCCATCCCAGTGAGGAGTTGCTGTGGCTCTGCCTGGCAGCACCCTGATGTGTGTTTGTTTTTGGTCATGTTGTGTATATTTCTGCAGAAAGCAAAACCCGCTATCAAAGGGATTATGATGGAATAGAGATAAACAGTAGTGTGGGTGATTTTTCTTTCAACCACTTCTGTAGCAGTTTACTCTGGCCACATGAAGACACAAAGAGGCAGGTTCCAGGGTACAAGGGAGGGGCACAGAGGGGCCTTTGACATCATTGTTATTGCCGTAGCTCCTTACCCTCACCCTGGACTCTAGAGCTTGCTGGGCAGTGTGCCATCAAGAAGGGAAGATAGCCCCCTGGGTCTGGCCACCCTGGCCTACACTGGGGGTTGTTGAGAGGTCAGAGTTGAGGCTAAAGAGCATGGCTTTCAGGAAAAAGGGGCAGGTCCAGGAACAACCTTGAGTAATATTTCTTCCAATTCTGCAACCTGGGGGGTCCCTTCTCAGCTCTAGGAAATCAGGCTGCGAGAACCCTCTGCTCTGCTCCATATTACTCTATGCCTACTCCTTGGCATCCACTTTGAAAATGGTCTGAAAGAGGAGAAGGCCGATAAAACCAGCAATCCTGCCTCCTTCAAGCAGGTCACCAAAGGTCTAGTGAGGAAAAGCTGAAACAAGTCTACATTCAATTAGAGTCACTCCATGGATTATTGTGGAACAGCTTCTATTGCCCTCCAGCTTCCTTTCACAGTATAGATTTATGCTTATGAAATGCAAATGTTTTAATGTCAACCTGAGAAAAGTATGTATTACATCTCACATCCCTTCTCCCTCTATCAAGTAGACCATCTTCCCAATTTTTTCTAGATAGTTGGATTGTCCATTTCCTCCCAAGAGAATTTCAATACCTAGTAGCTGGTTCTAAGCTGATGAAGTGACCGGCCTTGTCTGCGAAAGTGAGGAAGTGGTGCTCAAAGAAATGCTATCAGAAGCTGGAGGGAGGGAACAGGGATCATGCTGTTGGTATCTACGCCTGAAGAAATCATTGGGTCAGGGGAAACCATTATTAATATTTCTCTCCTCACCACCATTCCAACACACTCATTCTCTAACACAAATACACACACAAACTAGCAGTAAAATATTTGCTGGGGTTTAAAGTAAAGAGGCTACAAGTAAATATGGTCCTTAGTCATATCATGCTACTTGAAAAAATGTCTGTGATGATTCAAGAAGTTAGCTGTCACTATTTTCTTCTTTCCACTAGTTGGCATAAAAATACTGACTTATTTCTTGAGTTTATAAAATCACCCACGATTACCATGTTGTCAAGCCTCCTGGACTATTTCAGTCTATGAAAAGCCCGAAGAACCTCATTTGACCTTTCTGCTCCTTGTAAAACATCAAGAAACCCATTGAAAAGCCACACAAGCTCAGTCTCTGAGAAAGCCCAGAGGAAAGACTAGAAATTGGGCTCCGTGCCCATAGCTAAATGAGTAGGGCGTCAGCCAAATACACTGAGGCTGGCAGGTTCAAGCTCGGCCCGGGGCCTGCTAAACAACAATGACAACTGCAACCAAAAAATAGCTAGGCGTTGTGGCGGCTTGCAGCCAGCTACTAGGGAGGCTGAGGCAAGAGAATTGCTTGAACCCAAGAGTTTGAGGTTGCTGTGAGCTATGACAGCACTCTACCAAGAGCAACATAGTGAGACTCTGTCTCAAAAAAAAAAAAAAAAAAAAAAAAAAGACAGACCGGAAACTGAAACCTTCCCTACCTTCCCTTTGTGCCTTGTAAACACTTCTCTTCCTGAGGTACCTAATCCACAAGGCCCTGCTGAGAGCATTGCACTCTGGAACTGTTGGCTGGAGGGGTCGGAAATGGCTATTAATAGAGGTGAACTTTCTTCCCCTCCCTTAAGTTTCAGGTTTCTACAGGTCTTCTGCTCTTGCCTAGGGAAGAGGAAGAGGGGAAAATGTCTCAGCTGAAGAGGCTGAGAAGCAGCCATCCCATAACTATCCCGCCACCTTGCAGCTGCACACTGAGCCACATTCCTATTTACAGCTGCACTTAGCTAAGTTGGAGTTATGCTGTTGTTTTTTTTTTTTTTGTTTGTTTGTTTTTTGTAGAGACAGAGTCTCACTTTATGGCCCTCAGTGAGTGCTATGGCATCATAGCTCACAGCAACCTCCAACTCCTGGGCTTAAGCAATTCTCTTGCCTCAGCCTCCAGAGTAGCTGGGACTACAGGCGCCAGCCACAACGCCCAGATATTTTTTTGTTGCAGTTTGGCTGGGGCTGGGTTTGAACCCGCCGCCCTCGGTATATGGGGCCGGCACCTTACCGATTGAGCCACAGGTGCTGCCCGCTGTTGTAGTTTTCAGAAGGAAATCTGAGGTACCGCATGGGCAGCTACTGCTGTAATCTCCAAGATAACCAAGTAGTCATGACAATTCCAAAACCACATGAGCATCTATCAAACAGGTGGCTCTAGACTGAACTTGGGGAGTAATATGGCAAAAGGTCTTAAAAAAACAAAAAAGGATTGGGAAAGGTAAGCTCTATGCTTCTCAGGAGCAAAAAGCCACTCCAGGGAGTGAGGGGCCATTTAGGAACTGGTAGAATTAAGGAATGGTCTTCTGGGGTGAGTGTACATATAATTAGGGGTGAGTTCACTGTAAGTGAATTCCAAGCAGGGAATGAAAGAAGAGAGGGGAAACATCAGGGGATACACTCTCCTAAAATGTTAAGAAAATAATAAACACCTCCACCCAGAAACAAAAGGACTTAAGCAGTTAGGTATAGTATTCAAAGGAATCCCGAGGCTGGTCCTCAAAACACATCCATCTCCACAGTGGAAACTTAACCTGATGGCAAGAGACAAGGAAACTTGGGTGAAGAATATCTGGTGATGGGCAGGAATGGGGGGAATCCTACAGGGAGGTAAGTCAAGTTACTCAGATCTTTGGAATCTGATGCTTATCCTTAAGCAGCCAAGGCCCCAGGACACCAGGGATTCCCCTATAGCCCAGGGAGTCTGGCGACCTTTCTAGAGAAAGAGAAAGGATATAGACAGGCAATGGTGGTATCAGACATATCTTAAGGGGAAGCTACAGAGATTACATTTTTACAAAGGAAAACATTCAGCCTCTCTAGCTGCTACTCATCCCCTCCTTTTTCTGATATTTTTAATCAATTTTATTGAAACCCTCTCATTTTCTTTGGCCTCCAAACTTGCACAAATCTTCCCTATTTTAGAAATGCACACACATACACATAAAAATAAAAACATTCAACTCGGATAACCTCTGTAGCCCTTTTCTTTCCTTTAACTACAAAACTTCACAAAGCTGGCCTTTCCCCACAGCTTTCATTTCCTAATCACCCATCTCCTTTTTTTTTTTTGAGACAGAGTTTCACTATGTCACCCTCGGTAGAGTGCCATAGCGTCAAGCTCACAGCAACCTCAAACTCTTGGGCTTAAGTGATTCTCTTGCCTCAGGCTCCCAAGTAGCTGGACGACAGGCACCTGCCACAACACCTGGCTATTTTTGTTGTTGATGCAGTTGTCGTCATTGTTTAGCTGGTCCAGATCAGGTTTGCACCCACCAGCCTCGGTGTATGTGGCCGGCATCCTACCCACTGAGCGATGGGCACCGCCCCATCCATCTCTTTCTCAAAGCCATCCATGCTATTCATCACCAAGTCTAGTGTCCTTAGATACCTAGGGGGCTGTTTTTAATTTCAGGCTTTGCCCCAGCTTCACTCTACCTGCCCATTGCCACCACAGTAATCTTCCACAGACATCACTTTTATCAGGCTTTTTTTCTACCCACAAACTTTTTGCAACAATTGTAACAATTTTTTGCAATCTCCTGAATCAAGGCTAAATTTTTAAGACCCTTCATAATACATCCTCTATTCAACCTATCCATTTTCAGCAGTCTTCTAACATTCTTGGCTGTTTTATTTATATCTTGTCTATCCAGCTAGAATCTAGCTGCTAGATTATAAGCATCTGGAGGGCAGAAGCCAAGTCCTTTAAGTTTTGAAGGGACTCTATACTTTATAAAGGCTTAATTATCCTAAGGCACCCTTGAGTAGTGTGGCCTCACAGATAAAAATTCTTGAACACTTAACATAAGACAATCCTTTCACCTGAAAGATAGGATAGACTTGAGAGACAGTAACAAGAAGGGCAAGGTACTCCGAGTATAAGGCCATTTCATGCCCAAGATATAATTTTCATGAGTTACAAGAAGTGAAGCATGAAATGCTCTGCAAAATCTGTCTTGCCTTTCGTAAGAAATTTTATATGTTTGATACTTCCCTGACCACTTATTGGAATTATCTGGAGAGCTTTCTAAAAAAATACCAATGCCTGAGCCCCTCTCCAGATACAGATTTAAATGGTTTGCTGTAAGGCCCAGGCATTGACATTTTTAGTCCTCTAGGTGATTCTAAAGGTATAGATGGGTTCAAGATTGACTGATTCAGAAATGCAGGGCTGTTATGCTGGGGGAAATGGTGGAGACAATGTTTGGAGACCAGTCCTAGCAGGATGACCAGCATGCACACCCCAATCCAAATTCTCTCTCCTCTCCTTCAAATAAACCCTTTTGGATTCTTTCATGCCTTTTAGGCCTTGATGTTAGCATAGGCAGGGCCTGCTTATACATGTAAAAAAGTGAATGTGATGCATCTCTGAGGTACTGATGTGGAAGAACTACCTACTCTGGCTGGTCCTAGAGAGAACTCATCATTTTCTCTCTTCTTCCCTGTCTCTTTGTCTCCTTGACTCTACAGGGAACGACTACCTGTCAACTTCTTTAAGTTTCAGTTCCGGAACGTGGAGTACAGTTCTGGGCGGAACAAGACCTTCCTCTGCTATGTGGTTGAAGTACAGGCCAAGGGAGGCCAAGTGCAGGCCTCTCGAGGATACCTAGAAGATGAGCACGCAGCTGCCCATGCAGAAGAAGCCTTCTTTAATACCATCCTTCCAGCCTTCGACCCGGCCCTGAAGTACAATGTCACCTGGTACGTGTCCTCTAGCCCCTGTGCAGCTTGTGCTGACCGCATTATCAAAACCCTTAACCAGACCAAGAACCTGCGCCTACTCATTCTGGTGGGGCGACTCTTCATGTGGGAGGAGCCAGAGATCCAGGCGGCTCTAAAGAAGCTGAAGGAAGCAGGCTGTAAACTGCGCATCATGAAGCTCCAGGACTTCGAGTACATCTGGCAGAATTTTGTTGAGCAAGAAGAGGGTGAATCCAAGGCCTTTGAGCCTTGGGAGGACATTCAGGAAAACTTCCTATACTACGAGGAGAAGCTGGCAGAGATCCTGAAGTAGGCAACTGGGCTCAGCCTCACGTGAGTTTTTCTGGTACCATGGGAGAAATTCAGTTATCAAATGTTAACCTGGGTAGAAGGCTTGAGGTCAGGTACAATGAATGGTATACTGCTTGATTTTCCTTTGCAAAGACCTCATTTCTCTGCTGTTGGTTGGTTGGTAAAAACATTTTAGAACATCCTATCTTGTTTGCTCTTTCCTCCAAATCCTTCTCCCTACACTCTTCTCCCTTCTCTTTTATATCAAAGTAACTTTCCTGTAACTTGGAATATCCGAGGTTGACAGGAATTCTAAAGTTCTGATCAGACAGAATGACCTTTAGTAAGAGTCAGATAATGGAAGAACCTGTTACTGTACCACAGCAAGGAAGAGATTTAAGTCCACTGAGCAGGGCCCTAAGTATATGTGTCCAGCCTTAATAACTCCAGACACCTTCAAGATGCTCTGCTCCCACACCCATTTGCAATCTTACTGCATTTTTCTCTCATGCAGGTTTTTCATTCCTTCAGGGGTACCTTTTTCACTTTCGTTTATTTTTGAAATTCCCCAAATGGGTATGTATTCAACTTTTGGGGGGCCAGCCCTGCTTTCATGTTTTAAAGCAAAAAGTTATGCTTTGCAAGAGACCAATAATTGCTATGCAAATGTATAATGGCAAGAACATTTTCCTTATGTTGAGAAGACCTCAACAGAACTCTTAAAAAATGCTGAGTACAGAAATGGGAATAACATAGCATCAAATCAGTCTAGGCAGGAATGTTTAAAGGGTTAAAAAGATGTTTGTAAATTAGGCAGCAGTTCAGAAGTAGCCTCCTACAGATATCAAGAGGTGAGAGGAGAATTGGAAGTACAGATTAGCTATTTAAGCAAATAATGAGGACACAATTAAGGCCAATTTGGCCTCTTGCTGAGGGTAAATTAACCTCTTACAGAAACAGGCCAATTGCCCTAAGGAAGGAGGGTTAAAGGATGCTTTACCAACTTTTTTTGAATTTTTGAGTTTGCTCCTACAGAAATGCTATGTCTTAGCCCTTTACAAGGCCCAAGTGACTGATCAAAACCACCCAGTAACTGAGAAGGGGTCTTCACCATCCTCTTATCCAACTTTAATTCTGGAACAACTCACATATTAATAAAACATGTAAGCAACATGCTTCATGAAAATTAATTCAATTTATTTTTGTTGCCTATCACTCCTAATACCCTTAAGAGAAGATACTGCTTCATAGACACATTTAGGAAATATCAATGCTCCAGGTGTTGATGTTGGCAGGTATTTCCTATCAGACATGCACACAGAGTACCTGAGCATTCTCAAACTAAACACTCACTACCATGAAGACAGGATTTTCAGCCATTCCTTACAAAAAGAAGAGCCCAGTCATTGAATTCAGTGAGACTATGGTAGGGTAATACCATGTGGTACTCTGCTAAGATAAAATAAGTCACCACACTGCATAGTAGTAAGCAACACTAAAGAATTCCAAGCGTGACCTCTGAAAATGCAAAGTTTAACTTTTAAAACTCCTTGAAGTTTTTTTAGTATAAGTATTATCACTGTAATTATAAACCTACATCAATTCTATAGAATGACTGATTGCATAATTTTAACCCCAGTATATGTTCTTCTTAAATATCTATCATAGTCATGGGTTATTTCTTCTAGCTGTCTCACTAGACAGCTAGAAGTCCCAGAGGCTTTATCCACTCAGGGCTTTTACTCCCTTAAAAATAAGCATTTCAAGGATTTTGGATAATTTAGGGCTAAATCTTATACGAATTAAACAGAAACAAAAGAAGTTAGTTTGAACAAAAAGGCGATTTCTGGTCAGATTATTCATAAAGAAATTATTGGACACTTTCCACATTATAAACCTCTTTCCATTAGCATATATACCTGTATTACCTGGACCTATTCACATGCTTCCCTGCCTTCTATTTAAGTTGTTCATGTTCTGAACATGAAAAGTTAAGATATATGAAGGGAAAAGTTAAGACATTATCAAATTTTAAAAAACTGTATGAGTTGTAACCTGAAAGACCTATAGAACCACCCAAAAGAGCATTTGTTAAACAAAATTTCTCCTATTTCTTTTTTTTGGCCAGGGCCGGGTTTGAACCCGCCACCTCTGGTATATGGGCCAGCCGCCCTACTCCTTTGAGCCATAGGTGCTGCCCCTATTTCTTATTTCATCTTTTGCTTTTTAAAAGTTGACAGAATAGTATTTACTGTATATACTCGAGTATATACGGTAACCATACATGTAACTCAAAGGAAGCAAGTTAAAGCAGATCTTTTCTGGATTTTTTCAGTGTGAACCACACGAAACATGAATGAAATAAACACAATCCTAGGGAAACCAGAAAAAGGAGACTATGGAAGAGAAATTCAGGAACTTGTTAGGGAAAGCACACAAAATCTTACCTCCAAAAGAGACCAACAATTGTTTCGATCAGCAGAGCTCTAAGTAACATGCCTTCTGTTTTTTTTTCCACCAAGGTCTGCCTGCTGTCACCAAGAGACAGCAGTGGCATGTATAGCCACATGGGACATGCCTATCTTCCTAGTATCACTTGGAGCTGGACACCATTCAACACTAACCAATCCTCCTGGACAAGACCCTCAGAGGACTCAAAATATACTTTTCATGCTGTAATTCATTTAGGCTGTGCATCTCCTTCTAATGCTGCTCTTGGGAAAGAGGAAAGTGACCTATAAGAAGATGTATGCAACCATACGTGGGCATCAGGCATCTGTGAGGTGGGAAGTCCTAATTACTCCCCAAAAGGGGCTACTTAAGGCAAAGAGCCTAAGACCCAAGGCACAGATCTTTGAAATATGCATTTTATGTTGTTGGATTCTTTTTTTTAAGAAAGAAAAAGCAACATTAATAAAAGTAGTGGTGTGGATTATCTGTGGCCAGGTTTTTTAAGGAACTTAAACATTTGGAAATTACCGTAAACAGTTAAGTTTCAGGCATAGGGATGTCCCAGGCTGTGAACCAAGCCATGCCATTATAAAGTGGGAAGGAAGATTAAACCAGGTATTAACTCTCCCATACAGACTTCCCACCATGGTGACCTTAAAATATTTTCTCTGAGATTACTTGTAAATGAGGGCCTTTTCCCTTCTCCGAAGACATGTAGTATGACAGAAGGTGGAACAAAAAACATGGGAAATTTGTTATCAGATATCTACATCCCCATTGCCAATTAATAAGCAGTAAGCTTCATCATTGAACAGGACAGGGTAAAAAGTTGGAGTTCAATGTTCAGATACACATCATGTAGAATCCGATGGTGATGGCAGGATGATATCAAAAGTCTCATTTCTTAAAGATCTGTTAAAAGTCCTATGTGGTAGGAAAATTTCACATGTGAATTTTTGGGTGTTTGCCAACTCTAACTAGGTTTCCAGGAATAATGTATCCATTCTGACTATCATGCCTCCTTTCCCCAGGCTTCAAGTGTGATAAGTCATTGGAATTTGACCCTACTACCTGAAAATAACAAAGAACTTTATCACCTTTATCACTTTCCTGCTGAGTCCCAGAATTCCAATTACAGCCAATCCTGGATAAGACTGTTTTTTTTTTTTTTTTTTTTTTTAATGGTGAAGAAGGAGGGCTGTTACTTGGCAGAGTTTCAACCGTGTGGAAACATACTTTAGAGAGGGCGGGAAGTCTCTGTGCTGGAGGGATAGAAACCTCCAGCAGGGGCTCGGGACTCCAGCCCTCCCTCTGCTTCTAACTCACCCATGTTGAGCAAGTGTGGTCACTTGTGCAGCCATTGTTTATTGACAGTCTGGAATGTGCTAGATGCCATGCTTCTAGCAAGAAGCTTCAAATAAGATAATCTATCTTTGAGGAGTTTCTGATTTTCAAGTGGGAGTGACAAGAGATTTCCACATTTCAGGGAATGGCCTGGTAACAGTCATGTGAGTGAGTAAACCTGGCCTGTTGTCCTAAATATTCTCAGTATGTAGAAGGGCTTTATTCTTATTTCATTCAGTGTCTCACTCCTGTGAGGTATGTATGTATTATATACATGCCCACACGGAGGCAGTTACATTGTATACGGTTATATTTGGAAATGTTGGAAATTCTCAAGGTCTCTCAGTATATCCCTGGTCAATGTCCTGGTTTATTGTAATTCAGTAAGGCTGACAGATAAATGCAAATTTTTAACTTGGTAAGGAGTTATGAATGTCTTTTTTTTTTTTTTTCAATTTACTTATTTTTATTTTTTTTTTATTATAGATAAAAATAAGACTGGTTTTTGTTAAAAGAATCAAGGTTCACATTCCATGAAAAAAAAAAAATCATAATCTCTTTAAAAGAAAAAGCCTAGAAAACCAATGTTTTGACCCAAGTTTAACAGTCCCTAATTTACAAAGGTATGGAAGCCATTACATATTCAGTACATCCTCAACTGAACTCAACTAACAGGTTTACTGAGATGTAGCCTCATCATAAGCTGTGGAGCATCTGTATTTGCAGAGTCAAACAAAATACTCGAATTCTTTAAGTTTCCTCTCATCACCCCACTCTCATTTTTAATTTTGTATATTGAAACATTTTCTTCTTCCTTTTCCCTTCAATTTTATTTTATGTGGACAAAAACAAAGCTTCAAGAAAAGCCTCAGGCTAAAAGCCTCAGACATGCCCCTTTTCTGCCCCTACCCCAACAACATGGAGAACTTGTCTGGTTTCACACAGAAACACAAAAGTGAAATACTTTTTAAAAGTGACTACCTCTTATCAGGCTGAAATGTGATAAGAATACAAGTCTAAAGTACGAAGATTATATTTACCCAGCGTTTTCCTGATGTTTCAACAAGTCCCTTCTAAGACCCAGCTGTTCTTTTACATTTCAGAAAGTAACAAGTCTTAAAACAGACCCAGAAGTCACCCTAGGGAGAAAAATCAATAGCAAGTCTGATTGTTTTAATACTCAACTCCATTGGAAGGGGAAAAAAAGAAAATATTTACTTTCCCCAATAGCTATGATACTGAACCAGTGGCTAAATTCATGAATTCTATTATCCCTATGAAAATAAGAGCACTTGTCTTATTAGCTTCAGAAGAAAGGGGGACTACCCTTTAGTGCAATGTTCCAGAGATGCCAGTTGGCTGCACATCAGAATCTGCTTTGGAATTAAAAACACAAAGAAACCTGGCCATCCCAACCCACCACCAAATTATAATAGAATTTTTTGAGAGGAAGTAGGCTTTATTTTTTCTTAAGAAGATTCACATGGATTTTGTCAGGAATTACTGATTTATTGAGTCACTTCTCTGCTAAGCACTGTACCGGGCTCTTACCATATATTATTTCATTTGTTTTCATGATTAAATTCAGACAGATTCAATCACAGAAACTATGCATTGGACAGAAGAAAGTAAGAATTCACCATGAGTAGTTCTAAATGCCTGCCTTTTAACTATTTTGATCCACAGATCTTGTCCATTCTTACGTCTTATTTCTCATCTTGCTACTCACACTTGCTGCCTCACTGGACCCTTCATCTGACTCTTCAAAATTAAGTTACGGCGAATCCTCCATTACCCAAGTCAAGAACAGTACAGATATAAGCATAGAATCTCAAGGAACCCCAAGAAAAAGGTTTATTTTTCCATTTTTGTCACCACAAATTTCTGGTTAACAAAGCAGAAATCAATCTGTAATTAAAACAAAAACAAGACAACCCGTAACTCTCTCCTAGAGTGAATGTGATGACATAAGGATAATACCAAGTGTACAAATGACAAAAGATTCCAAACTAACTAAAATGATCATCTTTCCTGAAATTTCTCTTAAAAAGCAGAGAAGTAGAATCAATGCTGCCACCTAGTGGCTGCGAAACCAGGTAGCATACTGGAGCAAAACAGATCATAGGCCCAACTATTTGGTTTCCCTGACTGACACCTATCAGGCCACTTACTCCTTACCTTTTTGCAAAAATATCAAAATATATCCAAAGCAATCCCTCCTCCAGAGTCCTAGTGCAAATACTGGAATAGAGCAACCCAAGTCTGTCCTGTGACACTGACTACTTTATATGAAACTTTTCTCTGCCCATCTTCAGGTCAGTTTACCCAGTCACATGGCCCATAAGATATGATACAGGAGAACATGGACACATCTAAGATGTTCATCTGTTCAGAGCGTATACACAGTAATTTTGATGTCTGTTGCCTCAAATACTTCCTCGATCATGGCAGATACATTTTCCCATTGCAGACGATCAAGACCACACCCAATCCTGAAAAAGACAAAATATTTCCATTGGTGTGACAAGGGTATACAGTAAATTGCTCCTTCCCTCTTCCTCTAGGCTGTATCCAGCTAATGCACAAAAGCAAGTTATCTAGTCTTATAGGCAGCTATGGTGGATGTTGGGAAGTCAATTTTTGTTGCGAGTGACCTAAGACTATCCCTAGATAGCCTTGATATCCAACAACTGTCACTTCTCTTTACCTGATAAGGTACCACTTTCTAACTATTTCATGCTATACTCAGAAATGTATAACTCATTATCCCTCTATGTCTGCTGGTAAAAACTGAAATGTGGATGGATGAGGAAAGGTTGGTATTTTAAAACTGCACTTATGATAATGAAATGTTAAAAGGAGATAAGACTTACAAGGGAAAGGATCTCTGTCAAAAGGAAGTTTAGCTGTAACAGTGACAAATGCTACGCTGGTTGCAGTCCAAGAGTAAAGTCTTTGCAACACACTGGTCAGAAACCTCAATCAGCCCATAAAATTCTACTACCTGGCACCTTTCTTCTAAGATGTTACTCTTGACCCTCAAAATCCCTAAGGAAAAAAAGAGACTTAAAATTGCTAATTTCATATCATCATGTGCTAATTAAATCCATGAAGAACTGTAATTTTTTTTTTAAAAGTAGTTTCTGATATATGTCATAAATATATCAGATATTAAGATAAGAGACACTGTAGCCACATTCAAAGTAACATGAGTCTTGCAATACAATTACTATAGTAACAGGAAAAGGTAAGGTTTCTATTTCATGAAACAGAAACAAAGAAGCTATTGAACCCCCAATGTCATTCCATTAAATTCCCAATAGTTAGGGTCCAAGAAGTTACATTAGGGACAGATCCTCAGGCTTCTATCCACACTGACCACAAACAAGTATGCAGTATAAAAGGCAGTAATAATACAACTTTCTTGACACAGGATTAGTTAAGTTTGAGAGACTACAAGAGGTCCAAGAGAGAAATCACAATTGCTTAGTCTCAATTTTTATAGTTTACATTGCTTCAGGAATAGAGGCCAAGCTGCAACCAAGTATGCTGGGAATTCAACAAATGTGACTGAATAACAATGGTTCCTCCTTACTAAGTAGGCTGAGGCAAGTACAGCATGTTTCAAGTTAATTGTCTTGATTCATTTAGTTCAAGCTAGAAAATGGCTGTGCTTTGGCTTAAAGTCAACTGGTTCACTTGCCATTTCACAAAGTTCTGAACTTTAATTTAATCCACTGTTAAATCTATAGTTAGAATTAAGCTTTTAAGTTGTTTGTCTTTGGGTAAGACAATGAACCCTACCAATTACATTTTCATTTAGGCTCCTGGATTTCCTTGCCTGGGCATGGAGAGGTCCGTGACTCCATTCTTCAGACAATGAGACTTCATGGCCTCTAAACTCTTTTGCAAGTTTTCATAAGTTGGCTTGTGTGAAGCCCTTTTCTTTGTAATCTAGACACACAAAGAAAGGATTCAAACTTTCATTATCCTAAAATTATAGCCAATGAAAAGTTATCACATTCCCCCCAAATCCTGATAAATTTATCATTATCAGGATGCTATAAAAGAATAATTGTTAGTGTTTTAAAATAATCAGGCTACAGCATGGATGACAAATGTCATACTACCCTTCTACACTATTATGGGAGGCTCTCAGGAAAAATCCACTATAGACTGAGAAACCTAGATTCTGCCATGAAGTAATCTTTCCCTTTTCCTAGGAAACCTGAGATTAGCAGGTTACGCCTATTGTCAAGTGTTTTTAAGCACGGAAGGTAAAAGTCTTTGGGCCACTTCCAAGAGATAAGCAGCATATCTGTAACAAGGAAGCACCCATATCAGCTGACAATTCCCTAAAAGCCTATTTATTCAGAAACTGTGCTTGCCTGCTTTTTGTTTCTCTATAAAATTGAAGAGAAAACTGGTAAAGCTCTAAAGCAAAAACACAAGGACAAAATTCAAAGGAGCTAGGACATCTTTCCAGTTAGTCTATCTCCAAATCAGGTGGGCAGTGGGCTAGTTATTAGTCACCTACCACAATCACTAAGGAAGCCATATCTTTTCTGGGACCAAATGCCATTTGGACAGTTGGAGAATCCTACATTCAGGCCATAGGCAGAAGAGAAGCTAGGAAATACCTGGCATTGCATTTGACAAGGAAAAATAAGAGAAAAACCCCTTTGTGAAATCTCTCTCTTAAGACATTACTATTTTTACTTCACTGTGAGAGTAAAGAGGCATCCCTAACTTTTTCAAGTCTTAGAACAAGTTTAAGGTGAATGGCACAGTACTCTTTCCCAGACCTGGGATAATTCCTTTGTAACCCACTGCTCCAGGAAGTCAGCACCACTGGACCTAAGTTGTCATGAGATTAGAAGCCTCTCAACATCTTTAGTTGTCCAGAATGGAGCATCAAGAGCAACACAAATGTACTGCAGCCCATTTGTTCACCAATCTTAAAACGTATTAAAAACTGGCCCAGAAAATAATGGCCCCATCTTACCAAGTAATATATATATCGCCCATCTCTCTTCAGAACAGCCACTTCTCCAGATTTCTTTTCTAAGAACAACAGTTATTTAATAGTAGGAAAAAACAAACAAAAAGATCAAAACACCAATCTTGATTCTTAAATCTCCATTTTAAATCTTTAGGGATCTGAGTTTAACTCAGAAATAATTTTTAATGGTGAAAAAAACCTACTGTGTTCTAAGAATGCTTTGCTCCTTATTGGTCTTTTCAAATACTGTGTTCCTTAATAGGTTTTGTACACTCATGCTTCATCACATCCAATTTTTTGCCCTGCCCCTAACTGCAAATATACTCTCACTTGCCCACTTAAAAACTTTCAGGTCTATTACCTTGAAATTGGCTTAGAATATATGCCATTTTTCACATGCCAAATGTGTTTACTCAATAATGATCTCTTTACATTACTAGAGCTGTATGAAGGAAAATAATGAGGACTATAAACATATTAAAAAGTTCTTAATTAAGGCACTTTCAATCCAGAGAAGGTATCATTTTTACAAACAACTACAATACGAAGCAGTAAGAAATTATGTAAGGCTGATATCAGAATCATCAGTGGACACTGATTTAGTAAGCCTGAAATGTGGTCTGAGAAATTGTTTTGGAAATTCCACAAACATGATTCTAATCCAATCCCTGGTTTTTAAGTCATTATTAGAAAGTAATGGGAGGAGTCTGTAAAAAAGCTCCTCTTTGGATAAGCAGTATATTAAGTAAGTGGTTTTGAAAGCCAAGCTAATACCTTTGGATTTTACTAAGCACTTCAGAGTTATCATAGATCTCAGAGAATTGGAGTAATATTATTAAGAAAGTTTTATAATAGAAGAGGAAGAGAGTAGAAACTTTTTAAAAATTCAGGTTCGGTGTGATAAAGGACCAAACTAGAAGCCAATCTTGTGGAGGAAGAACTCTAAAAGCAATCAGTTGGTAGGAACCCCCTCTTTGCCTGCACATCAGGAAATCAAAACAGGTAAATTGTTTCCAAAACTCACGCTGATTTAACAGTTCTTGCACCCCTCCAAATTTCTTCTTGAAGAGAACAGCTATCCCAGCACCCATGCGACAATCCTCACTGATACAGTGGGCTAAAGAGTCTGTTTTAGGGCATGCAAAAAGATCTCCTTTCACATAAGTGATCTAAAATTTGCAAAAGAAAAGAAAATGTTTTGTTAAAAAAATAGCAAGCTCTTTCATTTTTCTTTATTCTGTGACCCCTCCGTAATTTGATTTAAAATTAAATCTGCAGAATTTCATTAAGGAGTTAACTACAACGAATTAAAGCATGTGTAAAAGAAAGTGATGGATGATGGTTCCTGTCTAGGATCGCATTAGCCTTTCGTAAGTAAATCAGCTAGAGAGGAAAAAAGACAATTCAATTATTAGTTTAATTAAAAAGTGTTTATGCTTTTGACCTCAATTATTCTGAATTTCAGTTCACCAATAAGTTAATAGTTTTACGCACTCTGCCTCCTTCTTGATCTTCATTAAGGCTGCTGGCCATGATACTGAGTTGGCTATTTCCAGAATGTGTTTCTTCAGCTGACAAGGGAAAGGAAGTAAACATGCTTAGGCAGCCTTAATATGTTATATTCAGTTTATCCTGTACACCCACTTACTAGTCTTCTCCCTCCACCCCAAACGTTTATCGCTGAATGTGAATTTGCTCTGAATCTGGGACTACAAAACTTTTCTGGAGCAAAGCCTAGGTGCGGAAGCAGCAGCGACCCGCTCTCTTTTCGCGCTTTCCTGTAGCGCCCGGCTCTGCCAATAGAAGCAAAAGCGGTTTTAAGACACACCTCCTTTCTCCACGGCCGCTCCCGCGCAAGGCGGTTCTAGGAGACTCTTCCTTTTTCTGCACGACGCAAAAGTATTTCCGCAGTGGGCTTGTAAGAAAAAAGGAGGGGTGTGGCCACAAGTCCTGTTAAACCTCAACCACAGAAATTACAGGGCAGGAACGTGAAGAGATACAGGCATGAGGAGAGAGGCGGCCTCTCAAGGAACCTCACTTCTCAATTCGCGGGTGTGGGGTGGGGAAAAAGTCTAGGGAAACCTCCCATTTCTCCTATGCTAGGACGGTGCAGCAGGGGTCTGTCCTGGGATCCCGTGGGAGGCGAGAGGCTCTCAAAGCCACAACGTACCCAGGTTACCCTTCACCTGCAAAGGAGTCGGCTGTTAGGAGGTCCCCGCCCCGCAGGGAAAGGGCTCCAGTTCCGACTCTGGTAGGTGGGGAGCGGCGAACGAGCCCAGATACAGAACCAATCCCGCTACAGCCTTTAATTGCACGCACCTAAAATGGCCGCCCCCCTCCCGGTAGCGGGGTGGAAGCGAGCCCCTCTAGCTAGCAAGCCGAGCCCGCACTCTCTGGTGATGGCCGCCGCACTTCCGGCGGTAAATTCCGTGGGTTCCCGCCGCCGCCCGGGCATGCGTAACGAGACTGCCAACAGCAAGTTAGAGAGTTAAAGAGCGGCGCTTGCGCATTACCCCGGGAGGTGTGTCCCAGGGACCGCCAGGGAAATGGTCGGCAGTCAGCAAACGAGGCTAGTTAGCGCCTGCGTGCTACTATGCTCAGGGCGGTGTTTTGAGTTGAAAGGTCTTGCGTGCCTTGAAGGCGCCTGCGTACTCCCTGGGCTAGAGACGCAATCTAATCAGGAGTGTGGGCGTGGCTCCGGAAGACGCCTGCGCGCTGCTCCTCCGGGGGGTGGGGCGAGCCCAGAGGGGGAGTTAGGGGGCGTGGCTCCAGAGGCGCCTGCGCGGAGGCGGTTAGAGGGAGGCCCGATTCCCCTTTGTTCAGGTTCGCCATTTTGCGAGGCAGCGGCAGTGGCGGCGGCAGCGGCGGCTGGAGCCTCTGATTGGGTTTCGGAGTCCGGTACTGGAGCCAATCAGCGCGGGCAGCGAACCGGGGGAGCGAGGCACGGTGAGTGTGAGGAGCCAATATCCAGCGGCCCAGAGCCGGCCCCAGCGCCCCGATTGGCGGGTCTCGCTGACCACTCAGGAGAGGCCCAGGCGCCCGTCGAGCCCGGGGAGTCGAGCTGAACCTAGCCGAGCAGGGTGGCCGGCGGCCCCGACTTGGGGCCTGCGAGTTCCTTAGGACACACCCGGCCGTAGGCCTGCAGGGAACGCCCCGCGCGGGATGGCGACACCGGGAGCAGGCACTTCGAGGACCCGACCCTTGCCGGGTGCCAGTGCCAGTTGGAAATGCTTTCCATTTCCCCGACCCTTAGGCCCAGGTTCTCAGGCCCCACGTTTGCGGGTAGTGGGCTTATCTACCACGACTGTCCCTACATTCAGGTACACACGCGCGCCCCGGGCCTCGGCGGTTTCCTCTTGGTCATTCGGGCATCACACCTAGACCTACTGTTGCACTTGCTACCGCTTCGGCCCTTGGGACGAGAAACCACTTCCCACGGGGTCTGCATCTCCCCAGCCCACGTGAGCCTCTTCTGTCTGCACCCCCACTCGGTCGGAAGGGAGGTCTGGGGAGGGTGCGCTCAGCGGCCGCTGGACCTCGAGTGCGGCGGTGACCTCTTGAGTGCTGCACGCGTGCTTCCGCAGTCTCGGTGGTCCGGGGAAGGGGTCCTTTAGTTTACCCACTCCCCCTGACTCTCCGCGCCCCTCCTCCCAGCCCGCAAGCGCGGGTGTCAGGCCTGGCGCTGTTACCACCCCCTTGGGCTCGTCATTTCCTCTCCTCCCCGCCCCATTCTCGGTGGCTGAACCGCACACCTCGGTCTTGGAGCCTAACCAAAAGGTCTCCTTTTCTTGCCCGAGCTGTAAGGCCAGTCTACTTGGTGCCTAGAACCTCAGCCTTAGAGAAGATAGATAGCCCTGTGCATTCTTTTTCCTGGAGGTTGCATAACTTGTTATTCTTGTTGTTATTCTTATTCTGTGAATTCTTCCTCGGGAATGTAATACAGTAATTTTTTTTTTCTTTTTGCTTTCACGTTTCCGTATCACTTGGACTATGTCAGGCTAAGCTCAGTCCATGCAGGTCTTGGTTGTTGTTTTTTTTCTGATACACTTTCTAATTCCGTGTTAACGTTTTTTCAGCAGATACTTAGAAATGTAAGAGTGTTGTGCGTTTTCTTTAGGATGAGAGTTAATGAAACCAATTATCCAGCAGTGTGTGCCAGGCATCATCCGTGTGCTGAGGAGGGGAAGTGAGTAAAAGTGAATAACTGTGCCTGCCTTCTGGTGATTGGCAAGTTAACAACTAATTATTACCTACCGGTTGGAGCTATAAGGAAAGGAACAAAGTGCTGTGAAGTGTTGAGGCCTGATATAGCAACAAAACATTTTGAAAGTGTCTGTCACCACCACAGTTTTGATTGGCTTTGACAGATGATAGGATTTCTTTAGGCAGGAAAGATGGAAGAGCATTGCTCGGTAGAGAAAAGCATATGCAGAAGCACAAATGGTGCTGTGTGCTTGAAGCAGAAAGTTATGTGATAGGGAAGTAGGCCATAGTAGTGAGAGTTTGGGCAGGAAAGCTCAGTAGAAAATAGTTGGGTAGCTTGCTAAGGAATTTTTCAGTAGCAATTATTCTGGAGGTGCAGATAGAGGGATCTAGAACTACCGTATATGTTTTTGGAAAAACTAAGTTTCTGACTTATGGGTTCTGTATCATAACATTGACTTCTTTTGGAGAAGGAAAGATTTTTGTAGTAGTACTGTAAAACTGGTTTTTACTCACGTGAAGTCTTAAGTGCATTCCCTGACGCATAAAGTAGGTCATTGCAGGGGTCCTCAAACTGCGGCCCATGGGCCACATGAGGCAGTGTGATTGTATTTGTTCCCGTTTTGTTTTTTTACTTCAAAATAAGATATGTGCCGTGTGCATAGGAATTTGTTCATAGTTGTTGTTTTTTTTAAACTATAGTCCGGCCCTCCAGCGGTCTGAGGGACAGTGAATTGGCCCCCTGTTTAAAAAGTTTGAGGACGCCTGGTATACCGTGTCTGTTTTTGAAATCACATTTACTAAGGTCATACAACTAGCAGGTTTCGGGAAACTTGTGTTCCACTGCTCTTTCCAGTGCTCAAACACTTAAGAGCCAGTTAAACTTTTTCCTAAAGTTTGGAGACAGTTTTTAGAATAAGTTTTAATTTGTTGTTTAAATATTTACTAAGTTCATTTCATCCCTGTGTCATCCACATTGATCAATGGTGCAGGTTACATTTGCCTTTGGAATAGATGTTTTAACCTTGGTATTTAAAATGGGTATATCTGGTTGCATCAAAACCACCAAATACTTTTCATTAGGCAGCTTTCTAAAAGGCATTTATAAAATGGTCACTTTTTTGCTAGACATCTCTAGAGTCTGTATTTGTTTAAAAGAGCCTCTTTGCCTAGCATTTTGAGAGACAGTAGTGTGCTCCCTGACTTTTTACTCTGTCAGTACCACGCGCTAACCAATTGTGCCACTGGAGCCTAGGTCCCTGACTTTTTTCCAGACCACCGCTCACATGCCAAAATTTTTCTGTTCCTGTTTTCATGCTCTCTCATTTGGAATACTTTACCCTTTCCCACATCATCACATAGCCAAATTCTTTTCACACTTAGAGCCAGTTAAACTTTTTCCTAAAGCTTTTGTTGATTTATCCTTAGCTAGAAGAAATCTCAGTCCTCACAAAGAAATCACTTTCCTCCAAAGTCTACATCATTTTTTTCCCTTAGGATTCTAGTATAGATTTTCACAATGTTAGATTCTTGGAAGTTGAGATCTTTATCAAGAATTTCTTTTTATTTGTTTTGGGCTTTTGTAGTGATAGAGTCTCCTAACCCTGGCCTCAAGTGATCCTCTTGCCCCAGCTTTCCTAAGTACTAAGATTACTAGTGTGAGCCACTGCACCCTACTTTCTTTTTTACTTTTAAAACCTTTAGAATGGTGTCTGGCACATCATTAGTGGAGAGAAGGAGCAAATTAGGAAGCTCCACTCCAGAAATCTGGGGAAGCTGGACAGCCCTTTGTCATCTAGTCTAGTCTTATTAAACATGTATCAGAACCCATTTGTTTAGTTATGAAATAAATTGAGGGAGCCAGTGCTGCTGCTAATTTTTTATAATAAAAAAATCACAATGCATCTTATGTTGTATAAGGATACATATTGTTTCAGGAAACTTTTGTTTCATTTGCATATGTTTTGTGTGCACTGACTTGGAATACCAAAATGTGTTTCTTACTATGGGTTGTGTTCTAAAAAGTTAGAAAGGTACTTAGTATTCTACTCTTTACCTGGTAATGTTTGTCAAATATGATAATCTGAGGGCTTTCCCAATGCTTATAATAGTTGGTTTTCTGGAAATTTTAGCTTTTTTTTTTTTTTTTTTTTGAGAAAGTCTCAAGCTGTCACCCTGGGTAGAGTGCTCTGGCATCACATCTCACAGAAACCTCACACTCTTGGGCTTACGCGATTCTCTTGCCTCAATCTCTCAAGTAGCTGGGACTACAGGCATTCGCCGTGTTGTCTGGCTATTTTTTTGTTGCAGTTGTAATTGTTTTAGCTGACCCGGGCCAGGTTCGAACCCGCCAGCCTCGGTGTATGTGGCCGGTGCCCTACCCACTGAGCTAAAGGTGCCGCCCTGGAAATTTTAGCTTTAGAGTGTGTAGGTTCACATAAAATAGGTTCCTAGTGGTTGACTAAATTTCAGATTCTCTACCTTGGAATGGTGGGGCAGAGATACCGTAGGAAGAGAATTTTTATGCTAGTCAGAATAAACATAATGCTGTGCACTCTCTTTACTGATTCTCTCTTTGAGGAAAAAAAATTCAAAACTTTGTGTTAGGCGTAAGATCTGGACAGACTAAATCAAGCTGACTTAATTTTGTCATAAGCTTGGGCAGAGAAACACTTCAGGAAAGACAGTATGTCAAATTATATTGCAGTTCTGGTAACTAAAGCTCATAGTAGTAGGAGCATATGGCTTCAGTGAGGCCAGTTGCTTATAGTATTCAACATTTCATTTATTTTTTTGAGACAGAGTCTCACTTTGTCGCCTTCGGTAGAGTGCCATCGCGTCACAGCTTACAGCAACCTCCAACTTTTGGGCTTAAGCGATTCTCTTGCCTCAGCCTCCCAAGTAGCCAGGACTACAGGCGCCCACCACAACACCCAGCTACTTTTTCTTGGCAATTGTCACTGCTGTTTTAGCTGGCCAGGGCCAGGTTCAAACCCGCCACCCTTAGTATATGGGGCTGGTGCCCTACCCACTTGAGCCACAGACGCCACCCTTAGAATTCACCCTTAACAGTCTCAATATCATGCTATGGCTGAATCACTCCCTCATTAATGTGAGAGAATTGCTAATAGATTTGAAGCTGTTCTTTTTTACCCTTCAAAGTACAGTAGACATGAATGTTCTTAAATTGGCTCATTTGTAGTACCTAGATAAACTAGTAAGGAAGAAAATCTGTATAATGTTATATTTATTAGTTGCCATGTGCTTCATGTTATATTTAAGTCTTATAAGATGTAAATTTCTGGAAATCAGTGGAGGAAGAATCTCATACAGGAAGGGGATGCAAGGATGGGGGTTATTGAAATTCAAAAGACATTTCTTTTATGATCTTTATTGTTTAGTCAACTTTTTATTGAGATAGAGTTTAGGCACAAAATATGGTTATCTTATGTGTGCCCATTGATGAGTTTTGATAAATTTACACATGTAAGGAATAACCCAACGTAATGAAGATGTAAAATATTTTCATTAGCACGGGCAGTTTCTAATGCTCACTCTTTCCCATCCCTCTCCCTTCTCCAGTCCCAGGGAACCACTGGCATGTTTTCTGTCTCTACATTACTTTTGCCTTTTCAGGATTTTATATAAATGGAATTATATATATTCTCTCACATCATGACCTTTTATTAGTTTAGAAACATAATTATATTGTGCATTAGAGACAAAGTCTATTAATTTCTCTAGCAGAACTACTTAGTCTGGCTGAAAACTTGATTTTCTATAGTATACCCAGAATCTCTCAGAAGCAGTCTATGTATACTAATTCAGAAAAGACTGGTTGGTGAGTGTGCAGTGAGAAATAACTGTCAAGTCATGTTGCTGATCATATTTGCTCCCTGTTGGCCAATCTATTTGTAAATCCACATTATAAGTAGAAATTTGCCTGTTGAGCATTCCATTAGAGCAAGGGCAGTGCTTTGGAGAGCCATACGGCCCTAAGCCATCCTCCTGTGATGACATACCCTGTTTATGATTCACATACTTCTACATTACAACCTTCTTGGTTACGAGTAATGGGCATGATTAATTTTTATTTTTAATTTAATTGTATCTTTCCCAGCATTTTACTATCACAATTTTGAGACATACAGTGAAGTTAAAAGAATTGTGCAATAAACACCTGTGTATCCACCACTTATAGTCTATCATTAACATTTTACCATACCAGATATCTGTGTATTCATCTAATTTTTTGATGCATTTCAATGTAAATTTTAGATAATGGTGTATATATTTCTCACTAAGTACTTGGCCATGCACCTGTATATACCGTATTTTTATTTCTTCCTTCACACCATATTGAGACACCTTCACAAATGATTCATCCCATCCACTAGGCGTGGATTTATGAAAAATGAACCCCAGTAATGTGCAGGTCAGCTAGGTCACATCATTTTGTTACTAAAATTTTGGAATTTATGAAGGCCTAAAGAAAAAATTGGAGGGAAAGATTTATCTACATTTTGCTTATACCTGCCCCCTCCCCTTTTTCCAAGATGAATTACCCTTTGGTAATTTATATACTATAATTTTTTAATCCTTTATTCAAGGTTCTTAAATGTTACTTTAATTGTGTCCTTACTTTTTAGAAAAGGGTGGTCCTTAACGCTTAGAGTATATGAAAATTTGAGCATTGACTAGATATTTGATGATAATAAGGATTTACTAATTTCTTAATGTTGAAAATGATACCATGAAGCCATAGTATAATTATGATAAAAATGATTCTTTACTCTTTAGAAATAGATACTGCAGTGTTTTTAGAATTTGAGGGTATTGTGGCATCTGAGATTTGCTTCAGAATAATGCAGGGATGAGGGTATATGTGAGATAAACAGGCCTTGTTATTAAAATTGGATGATGTGTTTGGTGGTTTGATGTACTGTTCCCTCTATTTTTTGAAAACCGCCATACTAAAAAGTTAAAATTATACAGTAGAGGGTAGGGTGTCAGTAGGCATTCAAATTCAAGACCAAGGGATATCTAAAGTTCTTTTTAGAGAAAACCATGGCCTTAGTACATCATTTTAAAAGTTTTCCTTCTGTCTAATTTATAAATACCATTGTTGCCATTAGTTATTATTTCTTTTTATTTTTTGCTCTAGATTGAAATGCAAACTCCTGACCCTTCCCTAGAACTTTCTTAGGGCTACTTAATTGAGATTTTGATAAAATATTTAACTTTAGGTCTGTGGCAAATTACCAAATAATAAACCCTGAAGTTTTAAGGTGCTTACCATATGTAGTAGTAAGTACATAAGTAACATGTTAGTGGGCAGCAATTATGTGTTGCAATGTCAAGAAACTTTAAAGTATAGGTATAGAACTGAAAATCAGTGTTATGTAGGCCTAATAACAAGCAATATTGTAGCTAAATGAGTAGTTCTAAGGTGCAAGTATTGCTCTGAAAGGTAAGGTTGCCAATAAGAAGTTACTATTAGTTCATTTCAAAAGTTTTGTCCGTTTTTATGAGTCCACTTTAAACTGTAATATCTCAGTGAGTATTTATTCAATTTAATCGAAATAAGTGCCATTTGAATCAGTGCACTTTTGCCAACGTAACACAAGTCAATTAATTCCGTCGGCATAAAAATTGGGTGCTTGGGATTCGATGAAGTCAACGAAGGCCGTTTTTGCTAGGTCCTGATTGGCAAAG
>CAUYPK010129303.1:0-52785 GCA_963574355.1 Loris lydekkerianus | reverse complement strand
GAGAAGATCAGATTCTCTAAGGGTGGCTGTAGCTCTATGATTCTAAAGTACCTTTTTTTTTTTTTTTTTTTTTTAAATTAAATCATAGCTGTGTACATGAATGCAATCATGGGATACCATGCACTGTTTTTATATACAATTTGAAATATTTTAATACACTGTTTAACATAGCATTCCTGATTTTTCCTTAGTTATTGTGTTAAGACATTTATATTCTACATTTACTAAGTTTCACATGTACCCTTGTAAGATGCACCGTAGGTGTACACCTCAGCATCTTTTTCTAACATGAATGTTTAAGAAATTAGGCATAGATAGCACGTTTCTTAAACTGATCAAAGCCATTTATCACAAACCCACATTCAATATCATACTGAACGATGTAAAACTGAAAGATTTTCCACTTAGAACTGGAACAAGACAAGGAAGTCCTCTATCACCACTAGTATTCAATATAGTTCTGGAAGCTCTAGTCAAGGTAATCAGGCAAAAGAAGAATATTAAGGGCAAATGGGAGCAGATAAAGTCAAGCTATCTCTTGTTGCTAATGATATATTCTTATATTTAGAAAACCCTAGAGACTCAACCACAAGACTCCTGGAAGTGATCAAGAAATACAGTAACATCTCAGAGTATAAAATCAATGTCCACAAATCATACTTTTTTTTTAGATTTATACCTAAGTATTTTATACTTTTGATGATATTGTATATGGTAGTATCCTTCAATCTCATTTGAATTCCTATTTTTTATCACTTATATATAGAAATACAACTAATATTTGTTGCCATTGGAACCTATCATCTAATTCATTTACTCATTATTTTCATTTTGGGGATTCTCTGATTTTTTCTGGCAGACAATTCTATAATCTGACGATTGGAATAGTTTTATTTCTTCCTTTCAAATCTTTATAATTTTCATTTATTTTTCTTGTCTTTTATATTATTGAGCTTTCCAGTATGCTGTTGAATAGAAATGGTGAGAGAAAATAACCTTGCCTTGTTCCAAATCATTGAGGGGTTAAAAAATAGATTTTTTTTTTTAACCATTTAACATGATGTTAGCAGTAGTTATTCTGAAGATTTTTATCTGATTAAAAATTTTTTCTATTTTCAGTTGGGTAACACTTTTATTATTAAAAACTGACATTAAATTGTATCAGAGTATTTTTGTTTCATTTTGTTGTTTTGCTTTTTTTTTTTTTTAATAATAAATGTTTTTAGACCTGTGGATAATGTGATTTATGTTGATTGGTGTTTAAACATGCAGTAACTTTGGGCAGCGCCTGTGGCTCAGTGAGTGGGGCGCCGGCCCCATATGCCGAGGGTGGCGGGTTCAAACTCAGCCCTGACCAAACTGCATCAAAAAAATAGCCGGGCGTTGTGGGGGGCGCCTGTAGTCCCAGCTGCTCAGGAGGCAGAGGCAGGAGAATTGCATAAGCCCAAGCGTTAGAGGTTGCTGTGAGCCATGTGCGAGGGCGGTACAGTCTCTACAAAAAATAAAAATAAATAAATAAAACATACAGTAACTTTGGATCCTCAGGATAAACTACATATGGCCATGATGTGTTATTCCTTTTATAAAGCAATGATTTCATTTGCTAATATATATTTTTAGAACATTTTATCACCTTATATTTAGAAGTTAAAGAATGAGTAAAGTGTGGCTTTGTAATAATTATAGCAAGAGCTTTATAGCAATAAAACATTTTTTTAAATATTAATGAAAAAATTTCCACGGATCAGTTGGGGATTTTTATGCATACGTTCTCAAGAAATTCTGGTCTGAAATTTTATATTCTTTTATCTTTTTCTTGGTTTTGGTATCAAAGTAATGGATGTTTCATAATATGAGCTGAAAATATTCACTTTTCTTCAAGTTTCTGCAAGATATTGGGTTGAATTGATGTTATTTCTTCCTTAAATGCTTATTGCAAACTACCAGTGAAACCCTATTGGTCTGAAGTTACCTACTAATTCAACAAATAAACATAAAATTCAGACGTTGTATGTATTCTAGAGCAAGCTTTGATTGTTTAAGACTTTTAAGAATTTTATACATTTCACTGAAGCTGTTGCATTTATGAGATTACAGTATATAATATTTATTTATTTTCTTATTATCCTTTTATTGTTTGTAAGATCAGTAAGGATATTCTGTATGATAGATTATATATTTGCACAAATATGTATATTTTAAATAATTATACAACTATAGCATTTTTAAACCAACTTTCTTTCTAAGTGCTGCTTACACTGCCTCCAATAGTTTTAAAATGCTATTTTAATTTTTATTAAAGTCAAAAAATTTTCTAATTTTTCTCATGACTTTATTTTTGACTCATTTTATTTAAAAAATGTGTTTTTTAATTTTCAAATATACTTTCCCAATAACTTTCTTTTAATAACTTCCAGTTTAATTTTATTTTAGTAAATGCATACATTTATATTATATTTCTATTTATTCTATGTTCTTTTGAGTTGATTTTATTTCCCAGAAAATAAATATTTCATAAAATTAATAAGTGTTCTTCTATCTCTCTGTAATCATTAATTAGACCAAGTAGAAGGAAGAACAAAGACTTGTAAATGTTGATTTACAACATTTTTCAGTCTTTTATAACTTTGTTAATTTTCTGTCTACTTTTGCAGTTATTGATGAATTTTCATGCTTTGATAAGTCGTACATTCACATTTAGTATTGTTCTGATTTCCTATTGAATAGACCCTTTCATCATCACATGATATCCCTCTTTATCTTTAATCAGCTTTGTTTTGAAGTGTACTTTGTCTGTTATTAAAATAGCCACCCCAGGTTGCTTTTTATTAATATTTGCATAATAATTTTTTTTTACTCTTTTATTTTTTTCTCATCTATAACTCTATTTTAAAAATTCATTTTTTAAAGGTAGCATATATTTATGTCTTGTTCCTGCCTCTTCAACTAACAATTTAATAATCTCTTTTTTTGAATTGGTTTGTTTAGAATATTTATATTTAATATAATTGATGCTGTGGTAGATTTAAATCTATCGTCTTGTTAGTTGTTTCTCTTTAATTATTTTCCTACTCTAATGAGGCCTCCTTTAAGGGTAATTAATAAGAATTTTTTTATTATACCCTTTTATCTCACTGCTATTTATAGCTATTTTTAAAATTTCTAAACCTAATATTTGCCATGTACATTTTTGGTTAATTACAATCACTTTCAAATAATATATTGCTTTAAGTGTAGGCAATGAACCTATAAAAGTATACTCCCAAATTCAAATTTTCTTTTCTATAAACAGATGAATGTTATTTTTGTCATGTATTTGGAACACATTGCTAATATATTTACTATAGACCATCACTAAGATATGTAAGATAAATAAGAAATAAAAAATATCTCTTTGTATTTACTTTATTTTCTTTTCACATTTAGGAAGTTATCATTTCTTTGTGTGGATTTCTGTTTCTATCTGGCATTATGGTCCTTCCACCTAAAATCCATTCAGTGCCATTTCTTACAATGCAAGTTTTGTTTGTCAGTATGTTGTTAATTCTTTATTTTTGAAAAATATTGTTGCTGTGTTTAGAATTTTGGGTTGACAGATCTGTTTCTTCTTTTCTTTCAGCCCTTTAAATGTTTCACTCTATTTCTGACTTGAATAGTTTTTGATGAAAGGTCTGTTCTAATTTTGAAAACATTTGATTCGTATTTATGTAATTAATCACTTTTTCTTTGGCTAATTCAATATTAATTTTAAATATGTTTCAACACTTTTTATATGATATGTACAGGTATTGATATTGGTGGTATTTACCTTATTTGAGGCTCTGGAGATTTTTATATATATAGTTTGATGCCTTCTAATATTATGAGAAAATTTTCAGCCACTATCAATTTAAGTTTCTTCTTCCCTGTTCTTTCTTTTCTTTTCTCCTTTGTAGATTCAGGTATATATATGATAGAATTATTAGTATTACTTGAGATCTCTTCAATGATGTGTCAGTTTTTAAATTCATTTTTCCTCATGTTTCAGTTTGAATAATTTCCACTGATTTATCTTCCAATTTACCTAACCCCAGTAAGATTATCCCAGATCCCAAAGTCACAAAGCTGCAGATGCTGGTGTGGAGGTGAAGAGAGGGGAAGATATTTACACTATTGGTGAGAATTGAACTAATATAGCCTCTTGGGAAAGAAGTATGGAGAATCCTCAGAGAACTGCAAGTATCTCCCATTTGACCCCACAATCCCACTGCTAGAAATCTACCCAGAAGAAAAAAAATTATTTATCATAAGGACATTTGCATTAAACTGTCACACCTCAATTTACAATCGCCAAGATGTGGAAACAATCTAAATGCTCATCAACTCAGAAATGGGTTCCCAAATTGTGGTATATGCTACTAGGGAATACTATTCAGCCATATAAAAGATGGTGATGTCACATTTTTTGTAATTTCCTTGTTGGAGTTCAAACACATTCTTCTTAGTAAAGTATCACAAGAATGGAAAAGCAAATATCCAGTGTGCTTCATGTTATTATGAAGCCAGCAGGTGAGCTAATACATGCCCACATAAGAGAAAAACTCATTTCAATTAAGTTAGGGGAGGGATAATGAGGAGAGGGGAGGGGAGGAAGGTGTGGTGCTCACCTTGAATGGGCATGGGATGGGGAAGGTTGGCACACCTTTTGTGTGTAGGACATAACACAGAAAGACTAACAAAATTGAATATTTCGACCTAGTTGTTTGCTCCCTCCATTAACATGAAATAAATGCCCTTCCATTACAAAAAAAAGAAAATTTAGCTTTATATTCCTCTGTTATAACCACGTTCTTAAAGTAGGGATTATTTGCTGAAGGAGTTTTTTCTATGTTCTAAGCTCCCTCTTTATCAAAAATTGAGATTTCCCTCTGCACCTACATCTCAGAGACAGTGTCTCTCCATATTCCTGCCCCCTTTCCCTCAGGAGACAATTGTACTTAGACACTCAGTGCTGCCTAACCTTATGGTGGGGAGTAGAGGCCAATCTGTGACTCAGCCTGTGTTACTGTAGCCAGAGATTTTATATAACTGATAAGGTTATATAAAACCTTTTCAGTATTCATTTGCATGACATTGTAAGTTGAAAGTTTAACTAGGTATAAATATCTAAGTGGAGACATTTAGATATTTAGATATTTTTGCTGAGAGCTAATAATTTGAGTAAATTATTTTGTAGTTGAATATAATCATCACTATATTTTTACTAAGTAAAATAGTATCTTTAAAACACATTGCTCTTGGCATTTCTTGCTGGGAAAAGACCTTTACTGTTATTCAAATTATGACTTGTTTTTTGACAACTTGTCTTTTAATCCTGGCTGCTTTAAAATTGTTCTTTCTTTAAAAATTTCAAATTTTACTTTTATGAATATGAAGATTTTCTTCTGTATTTAAGTTATCTAGCTCAGAGGTTCAGTGAGCTTTCTGAACATCCAGACTACTTTTTTGTGTTTGTTGTTGTTGTTGTATATTTGTTTTGTTACATTTGGGTAACTTTCTATTATTTCTTTCATTATATCCTCTTCTCATTTTTTTATATTTTCCTTCCATAAATCTTAAGATCTATGTAGTGAATATTCTTCTTCTACTTATCATTCTAACTGGTTTATTCATGTTTTTAAATTATATTTTACTTATATAAATGTATGGGGTATAAACTTCATGTTTAATGTAATTTTTTAATTTTCTGTCACTTTTTTTCTGAATTCTGTTTTATATTCTCCAATTTATTCCATGATTCACTCATTTTATCTCCATTTATAGCTGTCTTGCTACTTGATCCATCCACTGAGTTCTTCATTTCAATAAGTACTTTATAGTTCATCTAATCAAATACATACATTTTTTATATGTAAATATCTCAGAAATCATGATATATTTACTATCATATTGAAATTGTTACCAAGTGTGTGCTATTACTAAAGGGTCTTTATATCCACATATGTAATTAAAAGAAGCAGTTTCCTTCTTTAGAAAAATAAATAAATAATTAAAACAGCAGCCTTAAAACTTGGAGAATTTGTTAGTTTATTTAGGGAAGAAAAATCACCAAAATAGGTAGCAAGACTGCAACAGTAATAAAAGAATCTTCTCCCAAAGAAAGTCCAGAACCAGATGGATTTCCAGCTGAGTTCCACCAGACCTACAAAGAAATACTGACACCTATTCTATGGAAATTGCTCCATAATATTGAGAAGGGAGGAATCCTCCCTAACTTATTCTATGAAGCCAATATCACTCTGATACCAAAGCAAGGAAAAGACACAGAAAAAAAAAAAAAAATCCAAAAGAAAGAAAGAAAAATAAAGGAAAACTACAGACTACAATTATCTGATTTTTGACAAAGCAGACTAAGACATACGCTGGGGAGGGAAGCCCTATTCAATAAATAGTGCTAGGAAAAGTAGACAGTCATATCCGGAATAATAAAACTGAATTCCTAACTCATCATGTTCAAAAATGAACTCAAGATGGATTAAAGACTTAAATGTCTGTCTCGAAACCATAAAAATTCTAGAAGAAAACACAGATTTCTGGATTTGACATAGGCACAGAATTTATTGATGACAAAAAAATCAAATACAAAAACTATAAAAAAAATAAATGGTACTTAATTAAACTGAAAAGATTCTGCCCAGCAAAGTCAACAATCAACAGAGTTAATAGACAACCTACTGAATGAGAGATAATATTCACAAACTATACATGTGATAAAAACTAAGATCCAGAATCTAAAAAGGACTCAAACATATCAACAAGGAAAATAAAGTTAAAAGGTGGGCAAAAGATATGAGCAGAGGTTTTTCCAAAGAAGATTGACAAATGGTCAACAAATGAGAAAACATGTTCAATATCATAATCATCAGCAAAATGAAAATTAAGACCACAATGAGGCCTTCCTTCTCTAGCAGGATCACCTTCCTCCTATTAGAATGGCTTTTTTTTTTTTTTTTTTTGCAGTTTTTGGCCGGGCTGGGTTTGAACCCGCCACCTCCAGCATATGGGACCAGCACCCTACTCCTTTGAGCCATAGGCGCTGCCCCTAGAATGGCTTTTATTAAAAAATCCCAAACAACAGATGCTGGTGTGGATGCACAGAGAAAGGTACACTGGTATACTTTTTGGTCAAGACTATAAATTAGTACAAACTGTAAGAAAAACAGTACGCATAACTCTCCAAGAACTAAAAGAGACATATCACTCGATTGTTTAGGGTATCCCAATTCACAATTGCAAAAATGTGAAATCAGCGTAAGTGCCTATGTATTCATGAGTGGATTAAGAAAATGGGATATACATATACCATGGAATACTACACAGCCATAAAAAGGACAGACTTATTTTAAAATTTTGGTTCCACTATTAAGAACTCCATAAGAGCTTGAAAGTCACGAAATATCTCTGTGTCTTGGCTATCAAGTCTCTTTTCTTCCCACCCTCCTTAGTGATAGAAACCTAATTTTGAGTTTAGCACATTGCTACCAAGATTAAAGTTGATATTCGCAGCCTGTGTTATATGGACTATGTGGCAAGGTTCTTGCCTGTATAATTAAAGGAGAAAAGCTATATAGTAATTATAGGAAGGTTTCTTGAAAAAAATCTTTTTAAGTTCCCACGGTTCCTGTTGATTAGAGTCTGAATGCAATAACTGGAACTTACCAGCCATCTATGATCCTATAGTGATATGCTTAGTAAGGCAGAAAGGAAAGACAAAATTCTGACTTCCTGAAGACACTGGGGAACCACGATGGCAACTCTGGTCTTCAGACACATTTCCATTTATTAAGTTATTGTTAGTACAGAATTTAACAAATTTTTTCTCTTTTAGGCACATAAACTGGCTTGAACCTGCTCACCTATAAAATTTGGATAATTGTAGTTAATTGTAGTGTCTATTCCATTTTTTTTTTTAATAATAAAAAGTAAATAAGGTAACGTATGAAATTGTGTAGCCCAGGGCCTGGTGTGTAGACATTCTTTAATAAATGTTAGGTATTCTTATACAGTATAAAAATTGTTAATGTGATTTCTTCGTTCCTACACACCGCAATGCTCATTCTTCTTTCTTTTTAATCATCGACAGTCCATGTATCCAATAACAGTTATTAGAAAATAGTTTTAATCTATAAAATTATATAAAAATATCAAAAATCAAACTAGCTGAAAATATACAAGAACTCATTTGAATCTCTTTAATTAAATGTATTAATTTTTCAAAAGAAAATTGTTTATCTTGTATATGATCTATATGTCATCTGTAGTTATAAGACATATCAATCATGGTTTGTATAAATATAGTCTACCCAAACACTAACTTACTTTTGAAAGAGAGCATTTTTAGAAAATTTAAAAGGTTTGAACTTTAAAGTCTGTATAGTAACATTTAGCCAAAGATATATATGTATACAAATACATAATTTCAAATTTTAGAATAAATTATGATTCCTTATTGCTTTTTATAACTGCTGCATTTACATTTTGTTGTCATCACTAATTTTCTACAAAATATTTCTGAAAGAGCAAACCTCTCTTTAGGTAGGTTAAGTAAAAGATGTATAAAATCAAGTAGTTTTCCTTGACCTAATTGAAAATAAACAGTGAAATTTCATGTTTCTACCTATTGTTCTGGGATTATGTACATCCAAACTTATTGAAAATCCTGGGAATAATTGTTTATGAAATCATATATTCTATTTGGCCAACAGGAGATATCTGAATGTCAAACACATTCAGATTTTGTGATTGACAAAATCTGCTGCATTTTGTGATTGACTAAGTGTCCCTATGTATTAGAAGGTAGAGTAAGGAGAATGAAACATACAGACATCTTTTCTTTTAATCCATGTAATGGATAGTTGTCTTCTGAATCAGTATGAATCTCAGTGGGTGATGAATCACAGAAGCTTCTGCAGCAGACACCTAAAGGGACTTAATTTTGCTGTAAATACAATACACATGTTTTGTTATGGAAGTTGTCCTATCACAAATGTTGCATATATAAGGTACAATTCTGCACTCCCTCTGATAAGTACTATTTCTTATTTTATTGAAAAGCAGAGTAAGTCATGGCAGAAAACCTGCATAATTTGCAGGTTTGTAAGTTAAGGCCAACCATTCTTTCGTCTTGTCCCCTATATTCGCAGAGCAATCCCAACGTTAAATTACTATACACTGAGAGGACATTATATACCCTGGCCTCCAAAAAGAACTGTCAGCATGCCTTATTTGTTCTGTACTTAACATTTGATCATCAACCTATTGTTTTTTATCATTTTGTTTAGGAGTGACTATTATATAAATATTAAGATGAATAATTTGATCAATAAAAGACACATCTTTATAATGCCAAAATAGTAACATTGAAAATACTGTTTTACTATTTTCCAAGTATTTCCAAATACTTGGAAAGTGAAAGTGAAAGTGTTAATTATCCTGTGCTGGGGAATGGCAGTTACCTTAATACTGATGTAGAGGTAGATACCCTATTTATCTTAAACTACCCCAGAGCAAAGATCCTGGGAAGAAGACAGTTACCTTCGGAACCATATTTATCATGTAAATAGCTCAGAAAAGGATACTGCCAGTTACATCTTTAAAATACAAAAATGCATGCATTTCACTATTTTGTAAATGCCAGAGAGATGCAGCATCCGTTAGAGTTAACGGTGCGGCACTTTTGTGTTCAGTAGCATGAATCATTAATCATGAGACAGGCCATATTCTTGTACTGCTTCTGCTTTCATTACTTGGCCTAATTAAACAGTTCTCTGAACTGGAATCTCAGATTCCTCTGTTACAGATTATCATTAATTATGGTGAAAGTGCTCAGAGATGTTGGACTCAATTATATTCTACTCAACTCTGGCACCGTGTGATTCATTGCGCAGCCTGCTTTGCAGATGTACTCTTTTCTTATCTTGCACTCCCACTTTTGTAAATTGGGCTCTGGCAGCCAACAAACTAAGAGTTATGTGCTGCGTTTTCATTAAAAACATGTTGGAGAAGCACAGACCAATTAAGGATTCTGTATTTTATAAGGAATGAGGAGATGAACGGTGGATTCTGGGAGAATTAGCTCCGTGAAGAAGCAATCTCAATCTCATTGTATTGCTAAATTTGGGGTATATTTTTTTCTTGTTTGGGGTTGAACTGGTTACATCTCTGACTTGAAACTTTTTCTTTAAATTAAAAATAAATCAATTTCTTGTTAGTCAATAAAAAGAAACAAAATTTTGTTTGGTGCTTGTGTGAGGTACTGGAAAACATTTTCAGTGACATATGCCAAACACATCATAGCTCAAAAGACGCTAATTTCATCAATTTTGAGAGTTATTTTCCATGCTGTGTAATGAAATCTGCTCTATAGTGCTAGGTTTAGGCACAATGGACCAATATTTTGGCATAGACCAAGTCAGGATATCAGGAATTGCAGGCTTCTGGTGATGTTTGGGGTGTGTGCTTAGGAGAAGGGGAGTACATGATTTGACATATGGTACATGCAAATCAAATTATCCCAAAGTACTTCTGTTGCATTTAAAATTGTTTATTTGTTTAGGGTTTTCTTTTTTTCTTTTTTCCCTTTATTCCTTTTTTCCTCCTTCCCTTTGTTGTTTCCTCTCCACTTTCCTCCTTCTCTCTCTCTCCCTCCCACTTTCTCTCCCTCTGTCGTTTCTTTTTCTGTCTCTCTCTTTCAAGAGAATCAAAAGATTTTTCTTTCCTTTTGAATGTAATAGAAGTAATATATTATAAAAATTTATTTCAGTAATTAAAATATAACAAAGCTAGTGACAAATTAGTCTCCAGTTTCCCCATTGACTACAAATGACATCAAAAGCCAAATATTTAAAATCAATGGTATTTTAGCATTTCATAAAATGAAAATATGTTTATTTCTTTTAAATGTGAAAAGTTAAAAAAAGATCAAATGAACTTTTGTTTGCAGATTGTCCATTAAAATGTCAAATGGGTTTTGATATGTCATGGATCATAATTCTGAGATTTTACAAAAACTAAACTGCAGTTTAAAAGCATGCAAACACGTTTGAGAAAAGTCTAAGAAGGATATCCATATTAGTTTTTCTATCATGAATTCTAAATTATATCAGAAATAATGTTTTTACAATAGCTTTTCTTAAAGTGAAATCATTTCCATTCCGTTTAAAATTGCGATTTTTTTAAAAGAATAAATCATCAAATTTTTTACTTAAAAATTTTTGTAATAGAAATAAGTATTAAGAATAATTTATATAACGTTGAAGGTGTGTATTGTCATTGATAAGAAGACATAAAATTCAATGACGAGGTTTTTGTCTTTCCCAAAAATTCTATGGCTGGATAGAATTTTATCTATAGATACAGAAGACAGCTTTAAGAAATATACTTACAAACCAATAATATCTTTAAATGAAGCCAATGGATTAAAGCTAATACTTTGTAACTAGTAAATATGCTATTATTACTAAATGTGAGAAAAATATACACATATATATACAGCATTTCTTCAAAGTAAATACAACTTTAAGGTTTTTTTCTTCCTCTATTTGATTCCACTTTAAAAGTATGGTACCAAATAAAATAGACAAAACTGCTTTGTCTGTTTTCCTTTGTTCCTCATGGGAGAAGTTAACTAAAATAGTACACATGTAATTCATCACAAAGCTATTCTCAGAAATGAAGTAAGGATGGCATTGCCTTGCTTAGGGGCAACTCAACTTAGTCACATGTATCATCATGGCTAGTTGTCTACTTTTATGACATCACCACTGTTTATTTTATATTAAGAATTGGATGGCGCCAGTGGCTCAAAAGAGTAGGGCGCCAGCCCCATATGCTGGAGGTGGTGGGTTCAAATACAGCCCAGGCCAAAAAAAAAAAAAAAAAAAAAAGAATTGTCCTCATCCTTGTCCTCAGGTCACTTTCCAATATTTCAAGGTATGTACCTGAAATACTGTCTCAAAAGAGCAGGCTCAAAATTAAAGATGAGTAAATCCCTTCTTCTTTTTTTCTTCATATTTTCTAAAAGTTTCTATTTTTATTTTTCCTTAAATGAACATTAATTTTTATTTATTTCCATTGATGCTATGTCCATTTTTTCTGACTGCAGGGTTAGGAAAAGAATAGAATTAAAACAATGTGGAAAATAAGTTCTAGATGGAAGCCTTTTGGCTTAGCAGTTTGTAGGTTTTCATATCCTGCATTAGTTTCAGGTTTTAATATATATGAAAATCAGTGGTCTTGTATCTATGCATATGTGTCATCTATAATATAATTTTGACAGATGGTGAGCTGGATAAATCTAGTCCTTGACTGTAGAAAACCTCTGCTTGACTTGCACTCTACCAAAACTTGTTTTAAAAGGCACTCACATGCATTTATTTTTTAAATAAAGATTCATTTTTTGGCCTGCCCTCATTTCTCATTGAGATGCTGGCATCCACATCTTTGATGGTCCCCTATGCACATTTTACCTGAGCAGTGGTGATTTTTTTTTAAAGGATTATACCATGCATAATGTTGATGACTATGCTATTTTACATCTCCTGCTTATTAAAAATAAATATGTTACTGTGCCCCTATTTGCACCATCTAAAATTCTGACAACAATAACTTACTTACAAAAATACAAACCTAGAAACCAGGAAGCAGTCTCTCCCACTAGCAGCTCCAGAAAGACTGCTCATTGAAAATGTAATACACTGCTCCCGTGTCACAGGTCAGCTGGCAAATGGCAATCTGAATTTTAAAAGGAATATGAATAAAATTCTGTTTTATTTTGAAAATGAACTTTCTGCCCTCCATCATGAATCCAATATATGTCTTAATCTTCTATGCTCTTGAAGCCTGCGGCTCCTGGCTGAGTCCTTTGACTCCTGAACCTAATAAGGAAATAGGTTGTTTTCTCATCCTCAACTCATTTTTAGAAGGGCTGAAACAAACAGTCCCCTATTTCAAATGTAATTGACAAAGCATAAAAACATGTATGTTATATAATTTTAGGTTTACAACCAACCTCAGTACTAGGATGTTTTATTTTTAAATTTGATTAAGATGTTATACCTTTGGAAATGTGCTGTCAAGATTTGAAATCAAAATTTCCAAGTGTACAATGCATGTTTACCTTAGAACTGTACATATGAAGCTGATAAAGGATAGACTAGGTAATGGTACACTTCAGCTGAGAACATTTTCATTTAACCTGGACATTATTTAGAGCCATAGAGACAGATATATAGGCAGAATTAAATATATATATATATATATATATATATTTATGGTTATTGTTGCTGCTTAAAAATCTTCTGGGTGTGTGCCACGAATATATCTTCATTTGTTTTTCTTTCCTAAATAGAAATTAATTCATTATGCTCACATCTTTCAGTGCTTACTGTTTCCATATTTGTTTAAATTGAAGATCTCTAATTAAAAATAAAATAACTCTTCTTTCTCAGAAGATAAGATTTTGATTTATGAACATGCCTTTTTTCATTTAAAAATTCTCCAAATACTATAGTGCCATGCGACAATCACTCTTGATATTTTTTATAAAATAATTATGAAAACTACTTTTCAAGAAGAGAAATGGTAGAATGTGAAACTCAATGCAATTAGGCATCCTGTGCTGCCATTGTGACTTATAATTGCATTTGTGTTCTCTTATCATAACCTGACTGATCACTGTAAGCAAATAAATGCTAACGGTCCCATTAGTTTGTGGACACGTAGTGAGTGAAAGAGGAGAGGAAGAGAGGGTGAGACACATGTGCACACTAAAGCAAAGAGTTATTTTAATAATTGAATTTAAAGTAGCCCATTACCATTTTTCAGAACATAGTTATATTCTAAATTTCTTTGGTTATTATACAGGCATTCCAAGCTTTAAGAGAAATTCATATATTTGCAGTGATGCTTAGTTATCATAGAAAATTTTTTAAAATCTAAATAACTGTATTTGGTCTCTACCCATATTCCTGATATTCTAGTAATGCAAAGGTTCAAGGAAAACATTAACTAAATGAAATAGACTTGATAAATCATGTACAATTTAATGAATAATTACCAACTATCTAAATATTGAATTAATAACTAAGTAAACACAGATGACTGAGAGGTGTCTAGCAATGAAGAGGTCTTTTAGTTAGACAAACAATATGATAGTTTCCATCCATCAAGGAGACAAGTGAAATGATTCAGGCAGCAGAACGTGAGTTAGAGGCACAGAGGAAGGAAGATAACCCGGCATGGGGTAAATGACCCCCAAAAAAGTATTGTGGAAAAGGCCATGCTTAGGAGTGTTCTTAAAAGATGACATGAAATGTTAGATGAAGGGAGGCTTTGATTATCTTTTGTGCAGTGAGATCATTTTATGCTATGTACAGGAGTGGCATTTTTCAATGTGTAAGACAAGGGATTTATATATGCTGGGTAACCAAAAAAATAATAATAAAACAAATATAGAGTCCATGGAACTTCCTAATATCCATTTTACTGCTTTGCCATCATCTAGCAGCCATGGAGTTAGAAAGGGTTCCAGGTCTAAGGATATGTGTTACGTAAACTAAGCCAATTAGGACAGGTGCAATTACCTAGAGAATTATTGTTCCAAAAAGTTAGGAATATAAATCATCTCATAATGATATGTAGACATCTTATAAGGGAACAGGTGTGGGCATATGAACTGGATTAACACAAGCATACTACAGTATAGGAATTTGTTTTATGTCAATGGAAATGATAAACTCTGTCTCTTACTGGATGGGAAGGCAGCAAAGATGTGGCTGTAGATATCCAGCCCGCATTCCAGGCAGGAAGAAGGAGAATGGAAAGAGCAAGAGGATTCACATGCCAGCTGTGTTAGCCCTTAATAAAGAGCTTTCCCAGAAAGTATACCCAGTGAATTGGGTTTACATCTCTGTGACCAGGACTTTGTCAATTGTATACTTTTAGCCGCAAAGGAAGCATGAAATGTATTTTTAGCTTGGGGAGACCCACTACAAATAAAGTGGAATGATATTAGTAAATAAGAAATGAAGAATGAATATTAGACTGTCTACAAACAGTTTCTAATGTCCAGCCGCTGAATTCAAATTAGCCATAGACTTTATTGGAAATAGGAATGTAAAAAATCCAACATTTCCCTATATAAATATTCAAGGAAATGTCAGGGCAAAACACACCTTGATATCATAGAAAGGCAACTAACTAACCAGCTAGAATAATAATAATAATAATTATTATTATTTTTTTTTTTTTGCAGTTTTTGGCCAGGGCTGGGTTTGCACCCCCCACCTTTGGCATATGGGGCTAGCGCCCTACTCCTTTGAGCCACAGGTGCCACCCCAGCTAAAATAATTTTTGAAAACCAAGAAAGGGCATCACCTATGGTCTGATTCCCTGCAGCACTGCTTTGAGAGAAAACAGCAGTAATAAAGCAAGCTAGAAAGCCAGGACGGTGGTAGGAATTTGAGGTGTTTCTCAGAAGCACTCTGGCTATTTCACTAAGAAGATGGTGAGGTGTGGTGTCTGATGGCCTCAGTGGCTGAAGTCCTTGGGGGATATAGTGCACACTGTGTTAGCAAATCACTACAGCCCACTAATGTTAAATCACAGCTGCATCAACTACTGAGAAAAGGTACCCCGTTTTTCACTGTTGAAGAGAACTCCAACACACCATCTTCCGCAGAGTTTGCAAAGCCCACGTCAAGTACATATAACCTAACATCTGACATTTATAATATTATAATATTAAGGGGAAGCCAAGGAAACAAATGACAGAGCAAACTGAAATAAGAGTATGTTTAATAGTGAAATAACTTAATGCATAGTATAATAAGCAATTATTTCAAAAAATTAAATATGTTGGAAGTAAAAAATAAGCTTATGGAAATATAAATTTTAACTTGCTATAAAGCCTGGATAGCAGAATGGATATTGATAAGGGACTAATAAAGTTTTTGTATATAACTTAAAAAGATGTCAAGGAATATAAAATATGAAACGTAAATGAAGAGGCATGGAGGGTATATTAGTACATTCCAATATATATCCAAATAAGAATGGGGTATCTCCATAGTGTTTTCTATAGAGGTTCTAATAATTTGCAGTATCACCAATAGTGCATAAGCCTTCCTTACTCTCAAAAATATGAAATACTTCATACATTCCCAGCAAGAGGGAAAGATACTTTAAATTTATAGTGATTTTTCTACCTTTATAACTGTATAAAGACTAGAAGTTACTATTTATATAAGAGCTCAAAAAGTTACCTGTTGTACTGAGCAAGAGAGAATGTACTGAGTAAGAAAAGATTAATGAATCCAGAAACAAAAAAGTTTGTTTCAAGAAACATTAAGTATACGTATGGATTAAACATGATGTTAAATATAAATAAATATGGATTACATTAAATAATTAACAGATTATAGAACATTGTCATTGATCAGAGAGTAGGGGTAAAAGCCAAGCAAAAAATCAGGTGTACAAATATCCTTGTCTTCATGTGACAAAGATTTTTTAGGATACTAAAAATATAAAGAAAATATGAGAAACTGTCTTAATTGAAGTTAAATCAAACTATTCTTTAAAAGACAATGTTGTGGATATTAGAAGGCAGGCAAATAGAAACTTTCTGCAATGGAAGTGTCACAAAACTAATTAAAATATGTGAATAACCCTCACAAAATACAATCACAGTGAATTAGCACTACATGCATCTACAAAGGGCAAAATATTCAGAAAGCACTAAGAAAGTATTGGTGACAGCAGTGAACAGAAACTGTGATTCATCACTGGGGGAAAGGCCCAGTGGTAGAGTTTGAAAACAGTGTGGCCAGTTCTTGAAAAGTTAAATCTACATTTACCTAGAGATCAAATAATACCATGAGAGGATACTTCCCCTAAACTAAGAAAATCTTATGTCCTCACTGAAACCTGTACACAATTATAAGGAGAAGCTCTATTCACAATCGCCAAAACTATACAGGATGTTTTTAGGGGATGAATGTACACACTTTGTTGCATCCATACAATGGAATATTATTCAGCAATAAAAAAGAATAAATTAGTCAAATGAACAAATTAACGTCAACAGTAATGTCATGTTGACAGTATCTAGCATTGATAGGTTATGATGAAAATGACAAAGGTAAATTTTTGTGACATTTTTCCTAAAAACTTATAACTTCATTGTAATCATGAGAAAAATATTAGGCAAATCCTGATTGAGAGATAGTCTACAAAATGCCAGACTAGTCCTCCTGAAAACTGTCAAAAATTGTTAAAATTGAGGACAGGATGAGAGACCACTACAGTCCGGTGGTCTAAGAAGACGTGACAAGTAACATAACTCAGTTATCAGGAATGAGATCTTGGGATTGAAAAGGATTATATTAAAATGAAAGAAGTATGAATAATTTATGGACTTCAGTTAATAATACTACATCAATATTGATTATTTAATTGTGACAAATAACACTAATAAGAGATAATAATAGAGGGAACTAAGTGCAAGGGGATATAGGAGCTGTGTACTATCTTCATAGTTTTTCTATAAATCTGAAAGTATCTTAAAATGAAAACTTCATTAAAATATTTTTAAATGAATGGAGAGAAACACTGTAATTAAAGCAACAGTGAAAAAACATGAAAAAACACAATAGAAAGAAAATTATTGACATGTACATCAACTTGGATAAATCTTAAAGATATTACTAAGTAGGAGAAACCGGTCTCAAAAAAGTTCTATACCATACAGTTCCATCTATGTTCCAAAAAGGCTGCATTGATGGAGGACATGTTAGTGATTATCAGGAGTTAGATGTTGATGGAAGATTGGACTACAGAGTGGTAGCACCAGGACATTTTATGGAATGAGGGAGTAATTCTGTCTCTTTGCTATGGCAATGGTTACATAAATCTATATACAAGTTAAAATTTAAATAATGTGCATTAAATTTAAAAAGTTTATGTTGATTAAAAATAAAATGAACACAAAATAAAGCAAGTTGCAAAGATATATGTATCATATTCTGCCTTTGGAGAGACAAGGGAAGGTAAAAACAACATACAGCTCTGTAGGGTTGTATATACACGAAACAATCATTTGAAAGAATAAAGAACTCACTAAGCATGTGTACATGGGGCAAATTGACCTAGAAGACAACTTTACAATATTTGCCTTTATTAAATTTGATTTCATTATTTTTAACAGTAAGCTAAAAAGAAAAATAAGTATGTCTACCTAAAGATTTTTATAGGAACAATCATTTTTATTTATAACAGCAAAAACCTAAAAACAAAGAAAATGTACATGTAGAAAGAAACAGATATACAAATTGTGGCATGGTCATATAACAAAACACTACTTGGCTTAAAAAGTAATAATATACTTTTTAAGTATATTATACTAAGCAAATGAATTATACTAAGCAAATGAATTCAGTCACAAAAGAGTACATACTAAATGATTCTATACATATCAAATTCTAGATAAGGTAAGCCACTAAAGAAAACAGATCAGAGGTCATCTAGAGTTAAGGGGCAGTAAGGTCTGGGATGTGACCTCAGAGGGGCTTGAGGGAAATTTTCTGGTTGATGACAATGTTCTATATTTAATTGTATCAGTAGTTACACACATGAACATATTTTGCAATATTTATTAAACTATACACTTAAAATGAATGCATTTTTGTATGTCAATTATCTCTCAAAAAGGATATCTTTTCCAAAATGAACCTATCTTATTTAATGTAGTATTTAAAGAAAATAATGCTATTAAAACAGCAACAAGAAAAGGAATTACAGAAATTGATGTCATTTTATTTTAATACACCTTATAAATCAGTTTTTTCCAATTTATAAATACCTAATTGATGAACTAAATCTAGAATGTAAATAGATATTTCTTCTGAAATTTTTTCATAATTATGAATGTAAACCCTTAGTTCAATTGTTATTTGTTTTTTGGCATGAGAAAAGTTTACAACATTGTTCAAGCAGAATAAGGATAAAGCATCTCTGAGCAAGTAGAAAGAGAATCATCATTTGACAAAGAACAAAGCAGAGTAGAGGTCAAGCACTGTGATGGGGGTTAGCGTCCCTAGAGAGCTCAGAGTATGGAAATGTTGGTGACAGGCAAAAGGAGCACTCACCATTTTTTGTCCCTTAAGAATTGCACGAGAAAACAACCTTATGCTGAAGGATAGATGGGTTATAGATGAAATTAAGAAGGAAGTCACCAAATTTCTGGAACAAAACAAAAATCAAGACACGAATTACCAGAATGGGCACAGGAGAAACTTACTGAAGGCAGAATACAAATATCTACATACAATAACTAAGAAAATGCCATGAAGGCTACGTTGAACAGTTTGATGAGAATATTTCAGATTATATATGAAACCAGCACATTGTACCCTTTGATTGCACTAATGTACAAAGCTATGATTTAACAATAAAAGAAAAAAGAGTTGGAGGTTGCTATAAGCTGTGATGACAGAGCAATAGCTCAATAGGGCAACAACAACAATAAAAAATCACTGCACTTCCACTTTCAAAGGTCATTTTGTACCTACATGATGCTTGGATAATATAGAATAAAATGAAAATAAATAATTTTGAGCTCCCTTTATCATTGCTATACTTTTAAAGTTTGACCAAATATGAAACATTGTATGTGCATAGTATTTAGAATTTTAGAAAGGTTAGTATAAATTTCCTGAGACTTCAGTTACTCACTTTCAATAGTCTAAAAAGTTTTTTTGATAGAGTAAATATTTTACTATTTTAAAAGCTGGCAAGCACTGTTGATTATAAAGAGAACAATGTATTTAACTCCAGGATTCTAAAGTTAGACTTAAATTTTTAATCTTATTGTTAATTTATTTCAGTCATTAAACATTCATTTTGCTCATCCATTTAATAATTGATTTTGGGCAGCATTATTTTTCCAAGGAGACCAAAACGGAACAGTTAAGTCAGATTCTTCCACCATTTAAGTGCTTTCCTGTGTCTATATTACATGCTCAGAATCTATGCAAATGCTTTCTATAAGGCTACTTATTATTTATAGATAATGATAAAAGCAATGATCACTAACAGTTAAATGTTTATTATATTAATAGTTATAAAGCACTTTTGCATCTGTTATTTCATCTGGCCCTCATAGTAGCCCTGAGAAATAAGCATTATTCCCATCATAATTTCCACTTTATAAATGAAGACATAGAGGCAGGGAGGATTTTAGTGACTTGCCCAAGGTCACTGGGCAAGTGCCCGGCCCCAAGCAAACCTGCTAACTGCAAACTGTGCACTTTTCCATCAATAGGCACATCTCTGCTCATCTCTCAATACATGAGTTTGCTTTTCTTTAAAGGTTTTAGGAGCCACTTCTGATTCTAAAAAAAAAAAAAAAAAAAAAAGTTACTTGTGATAGCTTCTAAAGGTATCTGTACTGAAGAAATTGACCTATTTCATTCATGGGTGAATTTTGATTATGATTGAAGGAATGCAATTTCTAATTCCTGGCCCCGTGTTTCCTGATGGAAAAAACCCAGTCAACCCAGGAGACACTATTCCTTTATTTTCTCAGTTAATTCAATGTTTTCTTCCACCACCATCCTTCTCATGAAAGCTGCTTCTAAATTTCCAGAGGTTTTTGCAGAGTCACAGAATCTGGGAAGAGGGGGTGAAGTGAGGAGAAACACCAGGTCTATGGGTTTTGTTTGTCCAGGCTGGTATCTGAGTGGAACATGGGCCGCTCGGGTCTCTAGGCATCACCATCTCTCCCTGCTGACCTCTGCAGAGATGGCTGAGCTTTCAGCTAGTCATAGGTTATCACTCTCCTCTGGAATCTGCTGTAATCTCTCTCTTGTTCTTACCGAGAGGCCACTCAGGTTTGCTAGTTTCTGGTGCCCTGCCTTTGTGGCTCTTGGTCACAAGGGACAAAAGTCTCCTAGTTGTTAAGTCCCTCCTAGAGACTGTGAACTTGTGGTTGGCCCTCTGTGGACATTGCTATGAAACTGCTCACCAGCTCTGCAAGGCAGGGAGGCTTCTCTGCAGGGCTTGTCTCTTCCCTGAGCTACTCCATGGAAGGTGGTTGCTTTACCTGCTATTTTGTTCTCTGTCCACACGTGGGGTCTGCATAGGCGTGGGCATGTGTAGGGCTCCTTCTTATAGCACCACTGGCTAGTTTCCCTCAAAACTCTGCTCCATTCTCTAGTTCAAGGATTTTTTTTTTTTTCATACAAAAATCTCTTAAGTGTTGAATTTATTTGCTACTTAAGTATTAATTATTTATTTACTAAGTACTTAATTAACAATTTCCTTTTTTCCTGTGCCTGACTCCTACTTTTCTCCTTCTAGACAATTTCAACTCATTTAATATGTACATTTTAGTGTGTATGTCTTCTTAGAAATGCATATTGTTTTGTGTGCATGCATTTAACTTAAAGGAGTTAATATTTTTCATGTAATAATGCATAGCAACATAATTAATAGTACTGCTAACATTATTAAAATAGTATTTCTTTTCTTTACCTGTTTCATCTTCATAGTACATAGATGCTGATGCGTGGAATTGGAGTGATAGGCAGATTGTGTCAGTTTTCATGGTAACATCTGAAATCTTCTGTTTTTGCTTATTTGAATAATTTCATTTTAAATAGATTATCAAAGACTTTATATTAGCTGAATGATGGTGGAAAAACAAATGCAATCTCAGCTTTCAAAAAGCTTCTGGTGTTGAGGGTTTTGGCAGAGCTGGGCACCATATCTCATTCTGAGAGGTGGAAGAGGCTCGAGCACTGTGTGATGATGAGCCATCCCCCCTAAGTGGATCTGCACCCCTCTCTTCAGGGCCCCTGTGAGTCTGTCAGAGCCACTGTGCCAGGTAAGGCAGCCAGCTAGTCCTGAAGTGACTCAGTCCTGGCTTACATGATGGCGAAATATTCCAAGAATCAGTAAAAAATCTACACAGGCATGGTGTACACAAAATTTCTTCACTATGCTCCAATCATATAAATACTAAGCCCCAAACCGGAAAGCTATGTGCCTTCTGCCTTGAGTATGTTTTGTTTCTGTGAATGGCAGCAAAGCTAGGTGTGAGTTGGGGGTTACTAGAACACGGTGGTTCACCATTTTGGCCTTGGTTTCTGGCTGCCAATGCCAGAGGTAGCAACACGTGGTTCCATTGCCTTTAAGGACAACATTTCCCACAAGAATGGCCAGAGAGCCAGAGGGGGAAATTCCTACTAACATGACATGTGCACACAGCCTCATAAGACTGGAAGATGGGATTGGAATGCTAAGAAAAGGGGGTAAAAAGAGAGGCTAGAACTTCTTTACCAGAAGCTTGTCTATCTTCAGTCCCTTATTCTTTGATTCTGCCACCCCCCCATCCCCCCACCGTGCCTTTTCTTTGCTCCGTAGAACCACCATACCACCCTCCGTGCCCCCTCCTACCATTCTGCGTGCTGCATTCAAGACCATGGCTTGCAAAACTCAAACTGATTTCTCCTCATTCTAGCTTCTACATTGTTATCTTAGACAATGAGGATGCAGAGGCCTTAGTCTATGGTGATTTGATTTGCATAAAACTCAATAGACTTTTCTGAGATATTTTGCTCTGTTTAAAAAATATAGTGTCTATCTGTACATACAGCATGGTTCCTGTAATAAGGTTCTGAATTTCTGGAGAAATCCAATTGTAAGGCCATCTGGTTCAGGGGTTTATGTCCTTGTCATGAGATAATTATATTATCTATACATCAGCTAACTGAGCCATCTCCCAATTTTTGAAAATATTTTGATTCAACCCTGATTTTCAATTAAAGGAGTAGAATAATGTGAGTGTATGAAAGAACATTTCTCAAAAAGATTGGATGTAGTATTTTCTTGATTCAGTATCTTAAACAGAGCTAAGGGGAGCCTCTCTCTCTCTCTCTCTTTTTTATCTCTCTCCTTCCCCAACTGTAACCCTGTGGGAAATTTCATTAGGAAAATACACAATAGAAATGCAAACTGGTAAATGGTGATAGTGGGTAAAATGATCATTTATTTTTTTAATTTATAGATGGCAGTCCTGTTCAGGTGAAGGTTAGAAGAATATAAGGGGAATTTTCAAGCAGTTACATAATTGTGCCTAAAAGAGAGAGAGACAGATGTGTGCATAGAGGTTTTCTGAAATGACGGGATGAATGACAGAGGACAGACCTAAATGGAGAGGGGTGAGCAGTGAGGAAGTGTGGAGCAGGGGAGTGGGGAGAAGATGTCGAGGGAGAGTGGAAGTGAGCAGAGGCTAAGATGAGCCGTGTAAGCCTAACACACAAGGGGGAAAAGACTACACTTATAGTGGAAATTTTAATTCAATGTTTGTAATTTGTTGTGGAAGAACACAAAACACAAAGGAATGAGCTGGGGAAGGAAACGAACTGGAGGAGAATAAGTCACCGCAGTGATTGCCTTGTGATTTATTTTCTATGGGAAACACTGCTACAGGCATGGCTGGCTGAAAACAGGTGACCTGGAGTCTAAAGCTATTGCGTCCCATTAGCAATTTTTTAAAGTCATCTTGAAGAAGGAAAAACCGAAGGGCAAGTGAACATGCTCCAGAATAGCCTGGAACTAGGAACCGAATGGGGAGTGGAATGAGAAACGTGACCTGTGGAAATGAGAAAGCAGGTGCACGTGTGCTTTCCTGCAAAAGTTGCACCTGTGGGGTGAGAAACGGGCGGGGGCCTGGATACATGTCTTGGCAATGCTTCTGAGTCTCCTCTGCAACTTGAAAGTGTTTCACTTGTCTTCACTCCCTTTCATTTTGAGTTTTAACTTTTGCCAACATAATCCATAAAATTTTGAGCAATTCTTTTCTGGGATTATATCTTATTGACAAACATACACATTCAGGTAAATATTTATGTCTGTTCTTGCAGCATTATCTGCAATAGCAAAAGAGAGAAATAATGTAAATGTCTATTCCTTGGGTAGCACAAGTCAGGATGTAATATTTAGAAAATCATTACTGGTCTCCATCCCCCCTTTTCTGAGTCCGTGAAAGTCTCCACTTAGTCGAGAAACCCATCACCTGTGAAGGGAGCATAATCAATTTCTAACACGCAAAGGAGGATCACACAGCAAGGTGATGGCCTTGCTATTGTCCGGAAAGAGGACTTTGCAAATATTCTCTCTCTCCTTCAGCATAGGAAAGAACCAGAAATGATACTCCTGCCTGTGACAGCAAAGTCTTAGGGCTTCCTCTCCTAGCTGGTGCAGGAGAAGGAGCCTGGAGAGCAAAGGAAATAGGAGAAAAGCTTGACCCTTTGTTACATCTGGAAGCTTTGGGGATGAAGAAGAAAGGAGGAAGTCAGTGGAATAAAATCTTCACCCCAGTTTCCCCCCTTGCTGATTTTTACAGGCAGGGAGCAGGAAGGTGGGTAGGGAGGCTAACACTAAGGGAAGGAGGTGTTTTCCTGCCCCTGGTTTGTAAGATCTGAAGTGGCTTATGGGGCCCTGCCCCCACGCACCTGGCTGGGGATTTATGGCTTTGAAGCTTCTTTAACTTCTACATGTACCAGCAAACAGGGCAAAAGGAACTGCAGGGTTATTTTTTCCCCTTTTCTCTCTCTTTCTTTTTTTAGAATTCCTTAGTGAAAATGGAGTTCAATACCCATCTGAAAGCAGCCTGTCTCGTGGCCCATGAAGCTGAGCTTGGGCAACTGAGCACTTCTGTGAGATTCTAGAAAGAAACAGCAAACCATCCGATCCTCATTAGTTACTGTCAAATTCATTACCTACACTTAGGGGGATTATCAAAGAGATATGGATAAAGCACCTTCCTTTAGTATTTTTTTTTTGAGCAGGGGAAGCAGCTCATCCTCAGTCCTGAGAAGTCACGTCCATGGCTAGGACTCCTCCCCACTTCAAGTGGGCCAGGCAGCCCTGACAAAATGCTCTGTGTCAGGGAAATGAAGATGAGTTACCACTTAGAACATTTCTGCTATTTAGAGCCTCACCATTCTAAGCAACTAAAAGGTTTACACTCAGAAATAAATGTGGTTTATCTTCCCCTTTTTTTGCTGTGGGATGGCACCAGCATGCAGGCCTGATGGCAGCTACTCTCTAAATGGCTGCACCCAGGAGTCTCTGAGAGCTGGGCTCAGTGCCCAAAAAAGTACAAGCAAGAAAAATGAAAATACTGTACACACCGAAGAGAGTTGGGCCCAATACAAGCCTGCTCAGAATTAATGAACCTGGCAAACCCCTCTCCTAACAGGAGGATTTTGTGTCTACTGTGTCTGGAGGTTGACTTTGTTTTTTAAAAAAACTGGACTTCATTTATTTTAAAGAGCTCAGTGCTGGTAAATAAAATTAGATAAGATAAAAGGTACTTCTGATATTTGTGAGATTTCTGAGTGGAGTAGCAAATTCTAGCTCTTAATTTCTTCTTTTTGTCCCCCTGATTTTTAATTGAATTCTGGAAATAATGGGAAAATATTCACCTCCCCTACCACCTTGAGTTAAATACACATTTTAACATGCACACTTCAGTGAGAGTCTATTTGTGGATTTCCCTCTATCTTGTTCTGTGACCATGAGCAAGCTCTTAACCTCAGTGGGCCTTGGTCATCTCATCTAAGAACTGGGAGAGGGTTTTGATAAACCTCCTGTAAGGTGCCTTCCAGTCCCAAGCGTCTCTGCGTTAATACACATGGCCCCTCTTCCTTTTTCTGTAACCCCCAGGAAGCTTTTTATCTTTCCAGACCCCTGGTAACTTCAGGCTTGGGGCTTGTCCAGGTCCTTCCCCTTCCCTCTTCCTCAGTTTTAACCTGTTCCTCTTTCCCTCCTTCTCCTCTAGTCTCAGTCGGCCGCGGGAGCCAGAAAGCCTCTGAGTATGGGTGACCTCTGATTCTCTAGGTGCTTACCTGTTTCATTCACGTACGTGCAGTTTCCAGGACACTAACGTAGCCCTGTCTGTCTTTGTTTGCTTGATTCCTTCCTACCTTCTTTACAGACCTGTCTCTGTGGCTTACCCTGCACCCCTAGCGCCCACCCAGCAGAGGGTCTGGTACATAGTAGCGTGTCCAGCACAGATTTGTTTGAATGAATACATTAATGCATCTTAGACAGGAAGCATACTTTAAATCATTTTTAACAGGCAGCTTAAGGTCGACCTTGCTGGAACCCTGGTTGCTTTATGTAGGTCTGTCCTGACCTCCTCCCCAATCTGAAATAGACAGAGCATCCCTCCCTCCCACCCCTGGCCATCCACCCTTGGACTTTCTCCATTCCTTTTATCTTACCTAATTTTATTTACCAGCACTGAGCTACCTGAATTTATTTATTCCTGGCTTTACTGTCTGACTCTTTTACTAGAATGCAAGCTTTTGAGTGCAGGGAACTTCTTCGCCCATCCAAGGCTGAATCCTGAATCTGGAACTCTGCCGGCATACAGTTGGCTTTTAATAAATGTTTGTTAGCTGAGTGAATAAAAAATGACTTATCACTTGTAGTTCATTCAGATGGACTCTGTCTCCTGTGCAGTGTCCCAGGATGTTTCCAGATAATATTCTTCTCTCTGCCCCCAAGAGCATATTGGCTAGTTGTATTTTTATGATTCCCCCATAAAGCCAGAGCAGAAGCTGTGTTCTTGACTGACAGGCAGTCAGTTCAAAATAAATCAACTTCTCCCTTGCTTGCTTCACCTTCTTTGCCTTTGTTTTCAGTTTTCTACAGCTCTGAGAAGAAAGAGAACAAGAGGCTTGAACAGAGTGTACTAATTCTACCTTGCATTCATATTTCCTTTGCTAGGCGGGCAGGCAGGCATGGTACCCAGACCTCTGGGGGATTAGAAACATCTGTTCTAAGCAAGCCTGCTGCCTGCTGCCTGCTCGCTGCCTGGAGCACAGTACCCAGGCTGTCTTCCCTACCTGCTATTGCTGCCGCCTGTTTAGCCTTTGCTTTTCTCATGCTTTTGTGCCTTTGGGTGTGTGTTTGTTACCTACAGAACCTCTGAGCTTCTGTATTGTAAGAGCCAGAGAGAGGAGCTGGATGAACAGATGTTTTTATTTTGCTGTATAGACGAGAATTACATCCTCCCTGGTCAATAAAATGTTTTCATACTGTTAAATATTAATATCTTCCTTGCTTAATCATGCTTTAAAATCAAAGTGTGTGCGTGTGTGTGTGTGTGTGTGTGTGTGTGTGTGTGTGCATGTGGTGGGGGTGCTGGGTGAGTCAAGCACGGGAATGGAAACAGAGGCAGTGGAATATTTAAAGTCATTCCTAAGGGGAAGGCTTCCTGGCTTCTAATGAAGCACACTTCTTCAAGCTTCTAAGAAACTCTCTTGTTTGTTCCTCTAGTAGCATGAATGAGCTTGAATTTAACCCAAAGTGACCAAGTGATTGACCTATACTGCTCCCTAAAAGTATGAGAAGAGCTCTAGGCAATAGAAATGTGAGAACAGACTAGGGAACAGAAAACATCTATGTTGTGAAGCGTGTCTCTATAATGGCGTTGATAGAATCAGAAGTCACTTGCTGACTGCCTTTCATACCACACCAGCCTTTAGTACTGGCTTTCCACGGTTAAAGTCACAATTAATTTAGAAAAACATTCCAGTGATAAAGTACAGTCAATTTTCTTGAATGCTTGACTGTTTTAAAAAAATGAGTTATTCTTTTAATAATAAAGTGAATATTGAAAACAAATTTCTTACTAACATGATGTAGATTTGATGAAAAAGGCATTATTCCTACATACAGTAATATCTCAAAAAACTATTGTCTAAACAATTTACTTACCTTCCTTTTACTAGAATCGTACCATACAAATTACAAATTATTTCTACCAAGGATGTGCTGTTTTATATGACTCCGTTGTTAGTCTTCTCCTTTAGATTTCTTCTACAACCAATTTAGCAAAACTGCATTTAAATTAGTCCCCGATGAGAGGACCTGGAGTTCACATTTTTGCTTTTAATAGACACATTAGTCTTCCTACATGGTAAGATTTCATAAATGGCTTCTTATTCTTTTCTTGGGAGATAGCTATTATATATCACTCAGTGCTTTGCTGGTCTCACCTTAGGGAATTTACAGGGTTGTCATTGCTTTGGCTTCAGCTGAAACACAACATGTTTTAAAATGGATCTTGTATTTGTGTTCAGGATTGATAAAACCCTTTGTGTACATTTTAACAAGAGTCCTGTGAAGGTTACGTTGGCTAAACTAATTTCAATCACTGAATATTACTTTAACACTCAGTCATTTCTAGGTTGCTTTCTCTGCAGCCCCAGGAAGGAGAGGAGGGGAGGAGATAGAAGCAGGGATGAGGTAGACTATTGATTATTTCCGTGTATTGGTATTGGGGCATAAAGGTTGTGGAAGGTTGCGAGTTGGGTATTATCCTGCCAGGTGAGAAGCTATGGTTTTAATTAACCTCTTATTTTATTTTCTTTTAACATGTTACACAATGTGATTCATGTTTATATTGGAAATACAGATAATATGAATTAAAAAATAATAAAAAAAGATTTTCCATAATTTCACCATCCAGAGACAACTACTAACATTTTGATTATAGCATTTTACACTTTTATGTTTGCCTCCTTTTTAAACAATTAAAACAATACATCCTTTGTTCATTGATTAATAAATTTTGCCTGTGCCATATAATACAAATAGTGTTTACAAAGGAAGGAATGTAGCCACCATCCCAGACCCCAAGTGACTGGTCTGTGATAAATTGAAAGAGCACACAGAAGACCCCCCAGAGAGCCTCGGGAGAGAAAGTAATATCATGCAAGGGCTGTCTCATGAAGCCTTTAGTTAAAACATAACCAAAAAATCCTGATTATGCATGTTCAGGAATCACACAGCAGGACTGGGACATTTATCTGTATTCTCATACACAAACTATTTTTGGGAAAAGGCGGGGTGTTACGGGGTGTGTAATTCTTACCCATGTGCTTGCCATTTGTAAAGAGTCTGAAATTTTAACCTACTTGCAAGCTAATAAGTTAGTCTGCTCTAGTTTCATGGATGCTGGCAGAAACCAAAACTGCCTACATCAGAGACAAAGGACTTTAAACATAACAAACCAAGAGGAATGAGCTTTACTATTGTTATTGATTTTCCTTATTCCTCAAGTCCCATGAAATGACACAGGGATGTTACCTGTGAATCCAGGTGAATGTTACCTGCAAAAAAGGAGGCATCTCCCTTCTCTCTGCACCCTTGCCATGCCAGCATCCGTGGCTTTGGGACCTTATGATGTGGGCCACTCTCACTGGGGTTAGGTGATATCTCAAAGTGGTTTGATTTGAATTTCTCTAATAATTAGAGATGATGAAGATTCTGTTCTTGCCTCTTGCTGAAATTTTAATGGGTTGTTGAAGGTGTTTTGGCATGAGGAATGAAGAGGCTTAACACAGAGTCTGTGCCGGGGGGACTGACCAGCTAAGGGAGGAGTCCTCTTGAGCAAACCTTGGGTCTGTATTTATTATAAAACAGGAAGAAGTGGATAAAAGCTGCTTATCAGATATTAGCACTGATACGGAGGACATGGAGAAGATAGAATGTCTTCACCTTGGTTTTTCAAAACTACAGACCTTGAGCATGACCTTTGCCTCCAGTGTCAAGAGACATTTGGGATCTAGGGAATCTTTACCATAGTCATAGCCCTGGTGTTACCACCCCTCACTTACACATTCTCTCTTCGAGGCCAGTTCTTTGACCTCTTGCACACGCACAACTCACACACCATTCTTGTGATTCTTTAGGTCTCTTAAGCAGAAAGTGAGCCTATGATCAAGGTCAGGGAACAATTTTCCCTAGAGGTTGTTTGCTCTTTCTTTGTTGATTTGCTTGAGTTCTTTGTAGATAAGTCCTTTGTTGGATTCATACCATGAAAATATCTGTACCATTGGTGCAGCTGCAAACTAGCATAGCCTTTAATGAGTTTGGGTAGTCCTCAAATAACTAAAAGTAGACCATTAATTTGATCCTATAATCCCATTATTAGGTATCTACCCAAAAGGAAAAAAAAGTCATTGTACTATAAGGATATATGCACTCAAATGTTTATAGCAGCCCAATTTATAATCACAAAGATGTGGAAACAATTCAAGGGCCCTTCAACACATAAATGGATTAATAACTTGTGGTACATGGATACCATGAAATACCATTCATTCATAAAAAGATGGAGATTTTGTTTTCCTTGTTACAACTTGGTTGGATTTGGAGAACATTGTCCTAAGTAAAGTATCACAAGAATGGAAAAACAAGCATCACATGTCCTTAATACTAATTTGAAAGTTGTATATTAATAACAATGTGCTCACCTGAGGGAAAAACCCAGTTAAAGAAAGGGAGAGGTGAGGAAAGCGGTCAGTGGGTTTCTACCCAGCAGGAACCATGTGGGTGGGGATATACGACACACTGCCTGAGTGAACGACATGTTGCGACTAGGAGTTTACCTTACAAATGCAAACAATATAACTTAATCGTATGTAGACTAATATTCATCTGAAATAAAAAATGAAAAAGAATTAGGCACTTCTTTGGGCTTCTATACCTGGGCTATCTCATAACACTCAGGACTTGGCTCTTTTTATCTTTTCACATACATATTTCCTCAAAAAACATTCCTACTGCATGTCTTTAAGCATCATATCCAGGCTGATGACTCCACTAGAATTCCTGTCCTAGTAGAATTTTCCCTAAAAAATGTATTGCTAGCAACAGAGTTCAGTTGCTGCTTTTCAAAGCAGCCATCAGAAGAGACCTTGCACTTAAAGATCAGTGAATGCAAACACAACTGGGCAAGTCTCCTTCCTTGTTAAGAGAATGTGCTGAGATTTGGAGTTAAGCTTCCTAAAGAGTTTAGAGTACTGGTTCAGGATGTGGTTGAGGGGAATCAGTGATTATATTAGCAGCTACCAGGATACCAGATCATCAAGTCTCAGAGAGGACCAGGGCATTTTACATTTTAGGTTAACTGTTTCTTTTATGGCTTCAGATGGCATGTAATTTGGAGGATAAAAGCCTTTGTAATTAGCCTAGAGGCATGGAAAGGTATTTAATGTTTTCACCTTATCAGAATTTGGCTCTGTCAGCGCAAGTAAATTTTAAATCCCTAAAGGTAAAAACATCTAAATCTATTAACGAAATTCCATTAAATCAGCTGGTAATTAGAATTAATTTCTATCTTGGGTGTTCAGTTAATGTGGTTAACATAGAATATGGCAACTTGGTCTGAGGATGTGCATTCTGATGTTTCGTATTCCACAGTGTGAACTGGAGGATGATGTGGTTTGGGGTGAGCCTGAGGGGATGTGATCTTATGCCTCAGGAATGTGCAGTGTGCATGAGCTTAACTGGATTCTGTGTATCTTATTAGTGTCGGAATCTTGGAAAAATATCCATCAAACTCCAGTCCTAACCTTCTTTCCTAAACTTCCTGTTAATTATTTCCATGGAGAGGATGTCCTCAGCCAGGCTTTCTACGACCTTCGCATCTTCTCCCATGCCTTCTCCTTGCCCCCTTGATGGGGGTAAATTCTAATCATCTTTCAAAAAAGCTCAGCCAAGTACTGACCCGCCATAAACCTCTCTCTGTTCATGCCTTTCCTTAGCCATCACACCTTCCTCGCAGATCCAAAAGCATCTGTTTGCCTTTACTACTTTATTCACTGACTCATTCTTTCATTCCACAAGGATTTTGTGTCTGTTGCATTGAGAGAACATGACAGGTGCTAGTTCTGTTTTTATTCTGGAGTTAATTTTCAAATGGGAAAGGTAAATCCTAAAAACAAAATAAAACAAAAAATGAGTTATACAATTATCCTTTTCTTTTCTCATTTTTTGGAGATGGGGTACTCTATTTAGAAATGGGCCAGCCTCTTGCCCAGGCTGGTCTCCAACTCCTGAGCTCAAGCTATCCACCTGCCTCAGCTTCCTGAGTACTAGGATTACAGGCATGAGCCACTGCTCCTGGCTGAGATACTCAATTTTTATTGTCATAAGTTCTGAGAGGAAGAAAACCTAGACCTTGGAAAGACCCTACTCATTGTGTACTTGTTTGATACTATCTTTAGGGAGGGAGAGATTATTCGCAAAACTTGTAAAAGCTTGTACATAGGCATATATTAGCTCCTTCCATCCTGCCAAGAACCTCGTGCATGTCCTACTCCCATTTTCCAGAAGAGGAACAAGGAGTTTGGCAAAGTAAAGGAATTTCATCTTGCTAATGAATGTTGGAACTGAAGTTTTACTTTTGGCCTTCAAGGTTGATGTCTTCTTGTCGTGGGTGAGTTTTTGATCCCCTCAATTAGAGAGTATAAAATTTGGTGACAGGATTGTCACCTTATACGTTACATAATGTGCTGTCTTCCAAATGTGAAAAGCTCAGGGGGCATCTGGCTACATGACTTAATTAAATCATGAGATGAGATAATGGTATTATAGTTGAGGGATTTGGGGGCTGATCTAGGAAAAAGACATGAAAAAGACAAGCAACACACAACTAGCTTTATTGAGAGGAAAGGTCTCTCACAGCCTAGGATCATCTGCTGTGGTGAGGGGGACAGGCGAACCCCTGGGGAGGGGCCCAGAGGGGGCTCACCCAGTGATAGTACTTTGCAGCACCCTTGGGATGCTGGGCAGCAGTGGCCAGCGGACCTTCCATACAAGGCTCTATGTTACCAATGGGTAATAGCTATTGGGTGAATTTTCATCAGGGTCTGCAAAGCAGGCTCTAAGTGGTTAAAAATTTGCTTGTTATGGCTATTTAAAAAATATTTTGGATGGGTAAAAATTTTGGTTTGAAGTTGGAAAGCTTTACAGCTAATAGGTCTCAGGCAGTGAAGAAATGAAAAACCTAGGAGCTGATACACAGAAGGCATCTTTTTCTCACTTGTACAATATGGTTTCATGGTCCACATGTTCTTCTGAAACTCAAATTTGGCCTCTTCATGTGGATGTTTTGGCGAGGAGTTACTTCTGCTGTTGATTGTTCGCCATCAGCACCAAAACTTGTGTTTATTTCACAAACACACTAACCTGAATGATGGCTTTGGTGGTTGTGAACTCTTGTCAGTTCCTGGTCTTGCCATTTTTCATGGTTATTCACTGCAGAGCAGTTGGGGGAGGAAGTGGGATAACCATGGCTCTGAAGATGGGAGAGGCCCTTCCAAGCCTGCTAGTGGTGACTGTGAGAGGCCCCCGTGTGGGATGAACAGAGTGCTGGAACAAATGTGAAGGATGAACCCTCAGGTTTTGTTTTATTTCTTAATACTTTTCTCTGTTTCAAGAGCATGAGTAGGACAGTACCGTTGCCTTCAAACTATAGTCTCCTACTCTATTGAGCTACTTTTCTATGCTTTTAGTTCTTTCTTACCCTCAGGGATACCTATAATACCTATAATTCATATGTCGTTTGTTCCATATCTTTCTAAGTCAATGGTTCTCAACTTTCCTTATGCCTCGTAATGCCGTGACCCTTTAACACAGTTCCTCGTGTTGTGGTGACCCCCAACCATACAATTATTTTCCTTGCTACTTCATAACTGTAATTTTGCTACTGTTATGAATCATAATGTAAATATCTGACATGAAGGATGTATTTTCATTGTTACAAAGGGGTCGTGACCCACAGGTTGAGAACCGCTGTTCTAACTGATTGTTCTGCCTTTTTTGTTCTCTTCCCTGCCTCTTAAAATGACTAGATTAGCTTGAGAGCCTCATCTTCAAGCTCTGAGATACTTCCTTCTCCTTAGTTTAATCTGTTGCTGAAGCTTTCTGCTGTGTTTCAAAATTCTCTAAATGACTCGTTTCCTTAAGTTCTATTACATAGATATGTCCTTTCCTATGTCATCTAGTTCTTTACTGACTTTTTCATTAATTTCTTGAAATATTTTTGGGGGGTTTCTTTTTGTTGGTTTTCAACCTTCTCTTCAAGCCCATCCATTATATTTGCCATCCATATATCCATATTCTGCATTCCATTTCTGTTACTTCAACAATTTCCTTGAAGTTGGAGTTCTCTACTGTAGTTCCATTGTGATCCCATGGAAGTGTTGATCTGTTTTGAGTTTTCATGTTGCCAGGGCTCTTTAGCTGGTTCTTTTTCATCTGAAACTTCTTTTCTCCACTCAGGAATAATAGTTTTGCAGGACACCTACTCTTTGCTTGGAATGATCCTGCTTGATTAGAAGGGGCAGTCCTAAAATGACACTTTCCCTTCCTACTCTGGAATGTGATGTGGCAGAGGAGGAACATGTGCCTTGGGAGCCTGTATGTAGCTGTTCCGTTCTGTTCTGTTTGCCTGTGAAAGCTTCTGTTCAAGCCAGTGCTGAATCTATTTATGCTGGATGTTGGGCCAGTGAACTAATAATTGCAAAGTTTTTGAGTTGAGAAGTGGGTGAAACCCTCTTCACTGAGGTTGGTATTAAAGGGATTGCTCTACCCAAGGTCTCCCCACAGAGGTGACAGTAGCAACTGGGTGAGACTATCTAGGCAGTGGTTGTGGGTTCCTGGGCTATGGGCATTTGCTCAAACTAGGTTGTGGTGTATTGGAAGCTTCAGGCTGAGGGTAGGGAGTTTGTGGCAGAGCAATGGAATTTGGAGCAGTTCCTCCAGCCCTATGGCAGGGGTGGAGGCTCTGGGTGTGGTCTTGCGGCCCAGGTGCAGCCCTGGAGTCTTAGGGAGAGTGTCTGAGGCCTAGTGAGAGCTTTGGAGGCAGAGAGGTGGACTTTCAAGATCTACATGAGAGTCTCTAAGCTAGGACTGGGATGGAGACCAAAACAGGGCTTTTGAGCATGGCCTCTGAGCCAGAAGCAGGGTTGTACAGGCAGTGGTGCTGATCTGACCTGGTGGGCAGGGTTGGGGCCAAGCACATAGGAGGCCACTGGAGACTGGAGCACAGAGTCAAAGCAGAGGGAGTGGCAGGCTATTCTGCAGGCTTGGGGACCATGCAAATGCCAAGTCATATGCGTGGAGGTCAGTTCCAGTGCCCAGGGATTATGGAGTTCTCCCCATACCTCCCAGGACCTGGTGAAACAGACACTCAAAGCCTTCTAGGTCAGAATCTGCTAAACTCCAGTCAGTTCCCATGCTTGGATTCCACTGTGCTGTAAGGGAGAGGTGCTTGTCTTCTAATCACAGGTATGGCTCAGGGAGCCTCCAGTTAGTCCACTCCCTTCCCAGCTTGGTGCTGACCTGGCACGCCATACCAGAGGGCTTTGTATGGCTTTGGCTGCTGCCCGATTCCCACTGTGCCTGTTGTTTGGTGCAATGACTCTGCACAGACTCCAGGCAGGTCCTGGGTCTAACCAGGTAGAGGTCTGTGGCAGTGAAGGGAGCCATTTTCCCACTAGTGTTGCACTAGCAGGGTGAGTGTGGCACTCCAGGCCTTTATCTTCCTGTTCTTCCCTGTGTGTGCTTTGATTTAAATATATTGCCTCATGACCTTTCTTTTCTACACTGAGTGTTCTGCATTGCTTCTCTGTGATATCTTCTTTCAGAGAAGAGAGATGTGTACGTAGGCAGCTGCCTGCAATTTTCACTTCTTTCCTTGAGAGCACAATGCTGGAAGACAGCTTATAATCTGCCATTTTTTTCTGCTTCTAATTTGCTAAACTCTTCATAGACAGATGTAATTTCTTCATATTAAAGGTCATGGACCTAATCCTATTACTGAGAAAGAAGTAAAATGCTTACCACTTGAAGGTTAATTAACTCTTTATGTCATTAGGGTACTAGTTAGAACATCCAGTAGTCTGTACTGATGAGTATATTCTGATGTATCAAAATAGTATCTACTGGGCATTATTTCATATGCTGTTTATTTTACTAATAAAACTTGACTAGTTCCTTGGAAAAGGTCTGAGGTAGTATGGGGAGGCTTAGCCATGGATGGGGTTTTGAGCAGGCAAAGAGGTCTTTTCTTTCAAACTGATCATCTGTGGTGCCTTGTACTCATTGATCATATTTAATCTTTCTGCTCAGGACGAACCTCTCACTTATCTGCCTCTCTCTTCTCTCTGTTCCATTTCATATCTATTGCCTATCTCCAAGTCACCTTCCATGATGGAATTCATGCATCGAAGTTTGTAGTCTCCTTCTAAAGCAAGAGAATGATTAGTCTTTATCCTGTCAATAGGTCAAGGTGAGGGATGAAGGAGGGAGTGGATTAAAATTTGCTACCCTTCTGTTTTCCTTTCCTAAATAAGAGTCTTAGCGTTATAGATTAAGTCAAAATACCCATATGTCTCTTTCATTATATAACAAGTAGAATCTTAGAGACTTAGACATGGGAATGGGGTAAGATTACCAGGGATCAGAGTGAGATTGAAAAGAAAAGAGACCATATTTGGCCAGAACCTCAAAGAGCAGCAGCAACTGAGATAAACAGAGCAGGAGAAGCTACCCAAGAAAACAAAAGAGATGGGAGGAAAATCAGAAGAGCACAAGGTCATGAAGACCAAGAAAGGGGAGTATCAGGAGGACTCAACAAAGAGTTAAGATCTGCCAACCAGTCAAGCATGTGAACATAGAAACATCTCCGTTCCATGAGCTATGTGGAGGTGATGCATGTGGGCCAGGTGTAAAATGGGACAGAAGTGTGACTGGGAGGTGACTGAGGATGGGAGCAAGTGAATAAACAGCTGGCATGGCCACCTACACTCATTCTTTCCATGGTAAGACCTAGTGGTCCTCCTTCTGTTTAACACTTGGATATTTAAAAGATACTGGGGAATGACTCTCAAGACCCCTGCCAGCAGCCAGGTGCAGGGCGAATTGGGTAGACTTGCTGAAGCCTGGAGTGTGTGGGGACAGAGCCTGGGCAGAACCTTTTTATCTAGTTATACTTCATCTGAGCTCTGGGTTCCGATATCACCACGCTCTACTGAATTTTGACTTAAATTCCTATCTTCAGTTGTAGATAAAAGTCTTCTAAAAGGGTGACATTGTGATGCCACAATGAAGACAAGCACTGTTGGGCACAAGGAGTTGCTCATGCAGAGCCTGGCAGTGATCTTGAAGGCTACAAAAATGGAGAATTTTCCAAGGTAGGAGTGTTTGGAAGGATGCCTTATGCACACCTATCTCATAAACACATCTGGCTGACTTTCACAGGAAGCTGCTTAGCAGTACGTAAGTGCACTACTTAAAATTAAATGAAAATAGCGTACATTTAATCACATCATGACATTTATCTTGAACAAAATTCTTACTTCTAAAGATTTGGAATCACTTTTAGCCATTTCCTAACAGTTATATTTAGCCTCAGGAGGACATGCGAATTTCTGTTAAGTTAGCCCAAGATTTTGATTTCCTCATGTTTAAACATATACAATTTTTTTGTAGTATATTATATAAAATGATTAACTTTGTTAATACATTTGTTAAAATATTTTTTAAATATACTTTAAAATTTATTTATAATAAATTATGGGAAAGTGTGCAAATTTTAAGTGTAAAGCTGATGGTTTATGCCAAAATCAACTACAGAACCCCAGAGGGAGCTTTCATGCCCCCTCTTCATTACATATCCACCTTCTCTGCCTTCATAAGGTAACTTTTATTTTTATCTTCACCGTCACAGATTCACTATAGCTGTATAAATGTAAGGAACTCAATAATATCAAAAAGAAAGATCTCCATGTACATTTTTTGACCATTTGTATAGCTTTATTTCCTCCTAAAGTTGTTCTTATGATAGTTTCTAGTCCCGTTCCTCCTTCCCTTGCCTGACCATCTCCAGATGAGAGGCAGAGGGGGGAAAGCTTGTGCTCAGACAGGTGTAGGGGGGCTGTTTCAGCAGTGGCATTTTCCTTCCTTTTATTCTTTGATGCCAGAAATCAGAGAAGTCTGCTTTCAATTGAATAGATTGTCTTCACATGGCAGCACTATCAGATTATTAGTGTACAATAACCTGTTTATATTCTCTCTCCAAGAGTAGCCAGGCAATAGGCCCTGGTAGAGAAAAGGTGAGGGAATGTGGGGTGCTTGGCCAGGGAGGGCTGGAAGTAGACTATTTCAGGACAGAAGGGGAGGGTGGAGGAGAATAGCAGCTGACGTAGGCCACTCTTCTTCTCCAAGGCAGGCTGCCCTCCTCTGAGGGCATTGCTGTAGGCCCCCTTCCTCATGAGCTTGACTTCTATATGTCCTGAGGCACCATGTACGTCCAATTCTTTGATTTTACAATGGCTCTGCAGGCCTGTGTGAGCTCCCTACATGGGAGGCCCCTCTGCTCCACCATTGGAGCTTTTAATGTTTCACCATTCCTAACCATGATGACTGTGGCTAGTGATTTCTGACCTTTTTTATTCACAAGATCTTCCAGAATCACCAGTAGGAAGGTGGTTGGGATGTTTCTGCTGGTAGCATGGTGTGATTTGAGGTAACTTTCCTGCTCATCAGCTGAAGGGATCTATCCTATTTCTCGCCCAAGTTCTGCCTTTGGAGCCTGGAGAAAATATAACTCCTTTCTGGCTTGAATCACTGGCTATTTTGAGGACAGTTCATCTGTTGTTATGGCTGCCCTTGTCCAGGTGCAGGGCTCAGGAAAGTTGAGAATACATTTCTGCTTATTAATATCCTCCTTCTTATCTCCCTTCTACCCATTTGCTTTCCCATTTTTATTTTGGTGAAATCTTTAAAAATTAAAATTAAAGGTAATCTGGAGGGAAAAATGAATATACTTCAAAAAGGTGTCAGGCAGCCTAGAACTCTGAATGTGTGAGGACAGAGAAGGGGCTACCTGGACACCCCAGTGCCCCCTTGCCTTTGAGGAACATGAGAACCTCATGTCTTACTCTTTGTGGTCAAGTCCTTATAATTATTTTTGCCTTGTTCCTGGAAACTCATGACAGTATCACAGGACAATTTGGGTAGTAGTCATAATAGTCTTATTTTAGATTGAAGAAGAATAAGAGTGGAAGCAGGGGAATCATTTAAAAGCCCCCCCTGATGGTTTAAGACAAGAGAGAGAGGATGGTGTCTTGTACCAGAGTGGTTGTGTTGGGGATAGCGTTAAGATAAATTTGGATATGTTTTGAATGTAAGGGTCTACAGGGTTGCTCATGGATCGAGCGTAGGTGAAGACCAAAAGGGAAAAATCAGTGATAACTCTGACATTTTGGCTTGAGCAACAACTGGGTAGGTGTTAGTTATTAAGAAAGAGAAAACAGACTTTTTTGTAGTGGAGGGTTCTGTGGATATAGTGTATAGAAATTAAGAGTTCTATTTTAGCCACAGGTGTGAGATGTCTACTAGACATTAAACATCTGCGGGAAAACATCACATAGGCAGTCGGATATAACATTTGGAGCTCAGTGAAGATATTGGGGCTGATGGTAGGCATTTGGGAGTCATTGGTAATAGATGGTATAAAGCCTCAGGAATGGATGTTATGTAGGAAGCAGGTGTAGGGAAGAGAGGGCTGATGTCTGAGCTCCAGCACTAAAAGGTTAAGCAGAAGAGTAGAAATCTAAGAGGACTCAGCCAGGAAAATAAATAAAAGATTTACCCTAGAATCTAGCATATATTAGGGATAGGTACTGTTGACAATCACTACTGCTGCCACTATTTTATATAACAGCTATAATATATAAAATCTCTAATTCATCGCACTTTGTAGACATTATCTTTCATTATTTGGTGCCAGAATTTCATGTATGTTCTTTAGTTTTCTTATTTGCCTTCACAGTTGAAGATACTGGCAAGTGGCTTTGGTCCAATGAGCTTCCCACTAAGCCTAAAGATGACTGTTTCCAGCACACCTAGTTATTTCCTAGTTATATTTGTACCAATTATATCACGGTTATAAGAATTGTGCTTCCCATCTAGTTTTACATCTGAACTACTATTTGCACTTTGGTTTTTACATTTTTATACTTAACCTTATAAATCAATAAGGACAAAATGTAACGAAGTATTTATGCAATTGCACAGTTGCTGTACAAAGATGGTGACTGCCAAAATGGAACTAGCAGGCAGTGCCATGATGTGATAGGTTTAAATATTTATTGCTCAAAGGAGGTATGAAACTGTGCATATGAAGGGAGTTTTGAGGGGCCCTGTGTATAACCTACAAATGGATTTTTTCCAAATGTATGAATGATAAGACCCTGTTGTATTTGTTTAACAATAGGACAACCATCTCCTCCTTGACGTACCTCGTAGCTCCTTTCTTCACAGAAGCCAAGGATCAAGAAGTAAATTCTCCATTGTAACACTGGTACTCAATTCAGTAATCAATACCTCGAAATATTACTTAGTTGAATAGATATCTTTCTTAATAAGGAATTAGGGATTGACTAACAAAAGGCATCACAGATGGTAAGCAACAGACTTGAATGGAGTCATGCCAACCACTAATTACTAAGACGTATTTGGAGAGCACTGGTACTTGTCTTAACCCACAAGTGAGAACTTCCATTGCTTTAGGCTTCCTTCCATTTCTACAGTGTTTGAGGCATGGTTTAAAATCAAATGCTTTAGCAATTGGCATGGCTTTCCAAATATCAGGCCAATTTTAGTTCTAAAAAAGAATCCTTCTTATTCCACAAGTAATTAAAGAATTTATTTAATTTCTCCAAGAACTCAAATCCCTCAACCTTGATTTACCTGCCAAATTCACACACACACACACACACACACACACACACACACACACACACAGTATATGCACATATATTTATGTATATGTGTATGGACCAAAGCAAAGAATGCTTATTGATGTATTAGTATTATCTGTAAAAAGAGCAGACTTACGTTCAGATTCCTTTAGTGATTACATTGGTCAAAGAAACCCTCAAGTTTACATTTATGACCTGTTTGTGAAGGCTCATCATTCACAAAGGTTATTCTATGTTATAAATGTTGCTCAGCTTGGTAGTGTATATTTGCAGGTAGCTGGTATGGGAAGATGGCACTCTAAAAACTCTTGAAAAGGTGTTCAAATATGCACCAAAATGTGCACTGTAAAGCCTAATGATAAAGTGAACATTCATAAGTTCACTCCCTGCTTAAGAAAGAGAAAAGTTTCCCAATCCTGTTGAGGTTTCTTGTGTTCACTTTTTCACCCCATTCTCTGCCATTTTGCAGATGGTAGCCACTTCTTTGAATGTTTTATTTTTCATCTCTTTCCTTTTTCTTTGTAAATGTGAAAACCATGTATTCTTAAGCAATATGTTGCTCAGTATTGGGTAGGGTTTTTTTTTGTTTGTTTTTGTTTTTTGCACATTCTACAAAATTACATCATATTGAATGTAATCTTTGCAAAGTGTTTTCTACTCAATATTATCTTTCTCTGTTTTGTTGTTCATGTTGTTGTATGGGTGTAAGAATTTTTGTGGTTCTTTCTAGTAAACACGAAAGCTGCCAGAATTTTTTTGTGTTTAAAAGCATAAACTGATAATTCTGTGGTTCTCATTTTTATTCTATCATTTGCTTACATTAGGGCATGTTAAAAATCTATTTGTAGGCCATTTATGTTTACTTATGGGAAATGCCTGTGTATTTCCTTTTGTAATTTAAAAAAAACTATTTGAATTATAATAGCCTTTAATTTGCAGCTTAAAAAAATACTAGTTATTTGCTTTTATGGGTGTTGTAAATGTTTTCTCCCATTTGTGGCTTTTCTTTAAACTTACTTATGATGTCTTCTGGTGAGCAGAAATTCTTAATTTTTATGTGGTTGAATTTATGTATCTTTTCTTTTATGGTGCGAGCTATTTTGCATCTTTTCATAAAGGATTTTGTAAGAAATTCTTCTGCATACTGAAATCCTAAAGATATTCTATATTTATTCTAAAATGTTGCTGTATTGCCTTTTACATTAAATTCTTAAAACCTTACAGAAGGGCGGCGCCTGTGGCTCAAAGGAGTAGGGCACCGGCGCCATATGCCGGAGGTGGTGGGTTTAAACACAGCCCCAGCCAAAAACTGCAAAAAAACAAACAAAAAAGCCTTACCGAATTGATTTTTTTCTTCTATTGTGTAAAGTATATAAAATATGGCTCAAAATGTTTTTCTTTCTGTATGGAAAAGACCTGTCATGCCACCTGTCACAGATCAAAATTCTGTATATGTACATTGGGTGTTCTCTGTGGTCTCTGTTCTGTTCCATTGATTAATTTATCTAGCCCTGTGGTAGTATCCTACTGCACTTATGTGTAGTGTTCTTCTTTTATTTGTTTATTTATTTATTTATTCATTTATTGTTAAATCATAGCTGTGTACATTAGTGCAATCGCCTGTACCCATTCTAAGATGCACCATAGACGGGTGTTCTTCTTTTTATAGTAAATTATTTTGATATCTGGTAAGACAAGCCTTCCTACCTCATAATTTTTCAGGAATGACTTTTTAAAAAATGTAAAATTCAGAATTCTTCAAGTTCCTTAAACAATCCTCTTAATACTTTTGTTAGTATATAATTTGCACTATAGATCAATTTGTCAATAAGTCGACATCATTATGATTTTGAACCTCTCGATCCATCAGTACAGTGTATCTCAGTTTTTGAAGATCTTTCCATAAAGTTTTAAACTTTGCCCTATAAAGGTCTTACACATCTTTAGTTAAATTTATTCTTTCATACCTTGCATTTTGGTTAATATTACGTAAAATGTTTTTTTCTCTACGTCAGTGCTGTATATAAGTGCAACTTAATTTTGTATATTAATCTTGTATTCAGACTCCTTGCTAAACTCTTATTCTTATGTCCATAGATTATTTCAGGTTTTCTATGTAGCAATTTAAGTAGCCTGCAAATAATGACAGCTTTCATCTTCCTCTACTACAGACCTTATGCCATTTCTCCTTTGTCTTACTACCTTGACTAAATCGTGTGATAGGATGTTGAATAAAAGCACTGATAGTCAATATCTTTATCTTGTTGCTGATCTTAATAAAAATGCTTCTAACAGTTTATTATTTTCAGAATGATGTTCACTCCTGACTTAGTGTCAAGAAAATATCTGTCATGAAATGAGGTGGAGTGTAGATCCTCTTTACCAAAGGCAAATAATAAATTAAGAGCATCCCTGAAATGTATGATCAGTTGGTTAGTTTTAATCAGGGTCTAAACAAGGCCTGCCTATTTCTTACACTTGGTAAGTATCTTAAGTTTTTAAATAGAGAACAGTTTGATAGCCTTTTCCACATTTTCCACATACCACTGATTTGTTGCTGAACAACTGTACTCACATTCAGGATTCATCTATTTATTACTTATGTTATCATTTAACTTGTTCTTTCATTCCCCATGTTTCTTATAAGGCAGAAAGAATGTGTATAAAGGTCTTAATAAATTCAAGCTCACTTTTTAAAATGCAAGTATAAGTCCTAGGTGGTGTTATATCTCTCCCCCTGCATCACATCAGGAAGCATATAATGACCAGCTGTCTCACTCTAAGTGATGCTAAGACTGATCTAAGATTGGTTTGTGATTGTAGGTCACAACACCCTGACTCCTCTCCTTAATCTTTTACCGAAAGCTTTCATCATTGATAATTTTTGCTTGAATTAATTATTTTATTTGGTACTCCAAAAGGGTTATTTTTCTAGTTCCATTAATTTTTCTTGCTCCCTTCCTCCCTTCCTTTCTTTCTTAACAGAGTCTCACTCTGTTGCCCCAAGCTAGAGTGCCATTGCTTCAGCCCAGCTCACAGCAACCTCAAATTCCTGGGCTCAAGTGATCTTCCTGCCTCCGTCTCCTAAGTAGCGGGGACTACAGGTGTGAGCTGTAATGCCCAGCTATTAACTTTATAGTAGATTATAATTAATTTTTAGTAGAAACAGTGTCTCATGCTTGTTCAGGCTGGTCTTGAACTCCTGAGGTCAAGCAATCCTCCTGCCTCAGCCTCCCAAGAGTACTGCAATTATAGGCATGAGCCATGCTGCCCAGCTGATTTTCTGTATTTACTAGCTGGAATACCTCTGTGGAGCTAAAATACAGTCTGTATATGAAATGGATGATAAATCTTGGTTGTTTCTCTTTCATAATTTTTTGAGTAAAGATTTGGTGCCCTAGATCTCTCCCCAAAATGACCAATATGTTTCTGTTTTCTTTTTTAACTCTCTTTTAAATGAACTCATGAATTTTGATATTTAATACCTTTTAGTGAATTGCAATCATGATTATTTCTAATTCTTAAATTGTCTGGACTATCTTCAGCCAATGGGGGTCTTTTCACACTGACTGCTGTGTCTTTTGGACATGATGTTGTTAGACTTGGGTATCTTGTGCCATTTCTATCCCAGACCTTTAACTAGTCATTCCTCTAAAAAGTTCTTATTCCTATTAGTGGGCATAACATTTAAGTGATGATAATATGGACACTGGGAGTTATCATTGCTTCTAGTTCATTCTGGGGACAGAGTAGAAATAGGATTTTTATTTTTATTTTTTTGAGACAGAGTGTCAAACTCAGTTGCCCAGCTTAGAGTGTATCGCATCAGCCTAGCTCACAGCTACCTCTAACACCTGGGTTCAAGCAATTCTCCTGCCTTAGCTTCCTGACTATCTGGACTACAGGCACCTACCATGAGATGCCTGGCTAGTTTTTCTATTTTTAGTAGACAGGGTTTCACTCTTGCTCAGTCTGGTTTCAAACTCCTGAGTTCTAGGGATCCTCCTGCTTTAGCCTCCCTGAGTGCCTAGGATTATAGGCTGGAGCAACTGCATCTAACCAGAAATAGGTATTTTAAAAAAGAAAAAAAAGGGTGGCGCCTGTGGCTCAGTGGGTAGGGTGCCAGCCCCATATATTGAGGGTGGTGGGTTCAAACCCAGCCCCAGCCAAACTGCAAAAAAAAAAAAAAAAAGAAAAAAAAAAGAAATTATGAATTTATAAAACTGCTTTTGATTCAAATTTAACTTTATAATGTTTTAGTTATTTCATTGACTATTTGTATCTCTTCTTCTGGACATTAAGCCTTAGTTCCTAAAACCATTAAAAAATATATTTATTTTATTCTACAACATAATAAAATTATTCCTAAATATTAATGTCAATATTACTGCTAACAAGATGCCTACTGAACACAGTTTAATATATATTTTACTATGGAGGTTCCTTTGAATGACTATGTATTAAAATCACTAGAAAGAATGGTGTTTGCACTTGGAAAATGTCACCATTTTCATATATAGCTAGATTAGTCTATTTCATTGTACTTTCAATTTGGGAAGACATTAAAATTTTTATTTTCCTTTTATATATAATTTATATTATTTCAATGTTGTAACTGTGTATTCAAGTATTCACAAGTATACCAGTTTTGCTTCCATCTCTGTTCCCTCAACTGTGTTTTTTTCTCTATTTTTGTAAGGAACCATCAAAAAATTGATTTATTCTTTTAATATTTTAGAAAAGTACAGGGTTGGTGCCCATAGTTCAGTGGTTAGGGCGTGGGCTGCATTCATCGGGGCTGGTGGGTTCGAACCTGGCCTGGGCCTGCTAAACAACAACAACAACAAAATAGCCGGGCGTTGTGGTGGGCGCCTGTACTCCCAGCTACTTGGAGGCAGAGGCAGGAGAATTGTGTACGCCAAAGAGTTTGAGGTTGCTGTGAGCTGTGATGCCACAGCAAACTACTGAGGGTGACATAGTGAGACTCTGTCTCCAAAAAAAAAATAAATAAATAAATAAATAAAGTACAAACGTGTGAAGAGACTCATATTTATATGCCTAAAACCCCCAAATTACTCACAAATCTTTTATTATGTGGCGTTTTTTTTGCATGGTTTCTCTCCCTTTCCCTTGTTTCTTCTCCTCCCTGTGTCTCCTCTCTCCTCCCATCTTATTTGTTTGGGTATTTGGTTGGGAAGGTTTGTATTTTTGTGATAGTGGTTACTTTTATGCAAACATGTTTATGTAATACCTTAGTACCATCTTCTTTTGCATATTAAGTATTGTTACCTGACATTAGCAATGATACTGAGTTTATCTGCTTACAGCTTTTTCTCTCCCACCCTTTCTCCACTATTAAGTTTACGCACTAGTGAATTGTCTTGGTGTGAATATTTGTACTCTTAATAATGCACGCATTTTTACTATATTTTGCTAGCTGCAGTACTTATGAAGTGAGTAGCAACATTATTCTACTTTCCTGTTTACTCTTTTTCTGGCTATCCTGTGAGCAGAATCATTTTTACATTGTTGGAGCATCTAACATTTTCATACTAATTATTTGCCCTATCTCTCATCTTTGATTTCAGTTCCATAGTCTCTTTATGCCAAAGCTTTTCTACTAATTTCATATTGGTCTGAAGCCCATTTTCTAGTGGAATACTCAGGCAGGGTTCATGTTTCATTAGCCTTGAATTCTTGCACACTCATAATTATTTGGTTGAGGCAGTTATCATGGAAAGGCACATATAAAATTCTTGCCTTATGTACTCTTTCATAGAATATCTTTTGAAATACTCCATTGTTTCCCAACATTAAATGTTGCTGTTGAGAAGTCTGATTTCAATTTGATTTTATGTCCCTCAGGTGTAATTTGGTCTTTTTGTTTCATGCCCAAATAACTTTTTTCATTTTTTAGAAAGTTTAGGAAGTTTTACCTGGGTAAATTTTGGTGTTAATTATTGTGGGATAATTTTTCCATGTATACTGTATGACTTTTTTGTATGAAGATTTAGGTCTTCTTTTATTTCAGACATGTTTTCTTGAATTATTTGAATAATTTTTTTTTTCTGTTTCTTTTTCTTTCAGTTTTATTTTAGTTTTGTTTGGTTTTCTTTTGCTACTCAAAAAATGCCTTTTGGAATCTGGGGCATATATTTTCTTTCTCTCATATTCTTTTTTGTTGCATTCTATGTTTCTGCTTGTTTCCCTTATATTTTCCTTGTTATTGTATATTTTATATTTTAGTCCGTGTTTCTGTGGGATCTATATCTCCTTCTGTCCCACTTATTATTTTGTGTCCTTCTGAGTTCTGACATTTTACATCTTATTTGCCTCTTGTTTTGACACTAGTTTTATAAGCTCATACATTTTTTTTTTTACTTCTGCCAATTTTCCCCAAAACTATGGTTTTGTTTTTTTTTTATTTCTTTTACCTCACTTTGAAATATAGCTTTGATATATTTTGAATCTACATTTTTATGGTTTGTTCCCATGGTCTGTTGCATGTTTTGCAATTCTTTTTTTTTTTTTTTTTTATCTGTTTTTCTGGCAATAATTTTGTATGACAGTAGAGAGTGTATATACATTCCCCTTGTGTTTAAGTGAGATGAGTTTTCCAGGGCCATGAGAAGGTTTCTGAGGAGGGGGCTGAAAATTGTCGGAAGAAACTTTCACCCCTTCACACTTAAAAGCTCCCACTTCTGTTATCACCTGAGGTACTTAACATATGGCTTTTTTGTGTAGCTATTTCTCTCTCAGAGAAAAACCCAAGCCAGTAAGGTTTTCTGCCTCCAGCTCTGTTTTTCCTAGAGCTTTAGAGACCTTATCTTCAAAAGAAGTGCTCTTACCTGTAGGTGCAGTACTTTTGCGGTTGCAGTGCTTCTTGGGTTCTGCTTCCTCTGGACCCTCCCGCCCTGGAGTGTTTGAAACTTCTTTCTGCATTATCCCCGTGTCCCACCTGTGGAATTTGTTTCACCTTTTACTGTCAGCAGTTATTCCTTGGGTGAGGCTCTCTCTTTCTAAAAGAGAATTTGCTGCAAATACTTTGTCTTAAAGTCTCCCTCTTTTCCTTATTTCTCTTTCTCTGTCTCTGATTAATGGAGCTACCTCAGCTTTCTCTTGGTTGGTACTTGCATGACACATCTTATTTCATTCTTCTATTTCAGCGGACTCCTGTTGTAGGTATACATCTTTGAAACAGGATACGGTTTAGTTTTTCTTTTGCAATTAGACAACTTCTGTTTTGTAACTGCTAAGTTAATTTTATGTACATTATTTTATTGATAATATCTGGAACTGTTTCAACCATATTGGTCAGCATTTATAGGTTACAGCTTCTACTTTGTCTATGCTGTTTTCCCCTCTTTTAAAATCTTTAGTTTGTTACCCTTTTATACTGTTTCTACCTACATGGATTTGAGCTTATTTACTATATTTTACACTTTCAGTGTTTTTCTTTTGATATCTTATCATGCATCTTGAACAATCTAATATAGTCTAAGGTTCATTAGTATGTCAGCCCCAAACAAAAATCAAACCTCCCCCCACCACACATGCATACATGGAAGTATCTAAGAACGCTCACAATCTGGTTACTTTCCTTCTGATCCATGTATTAACATTCTCTGTTATATTACTCTTTTATTCTTGCTGTTAAAGCTGGACTTTATCATCATATGTTTTTGTTACTACCGTATAGGTTTAGATTTGCGTTTCTGTTCCCACTTTGCTCTCCCTTCCTTCTTGCATCTTAGACCTTCCTCCTCGGAACTTCTTAGTTATACAATAATGTCCAGTTACAGAAAACTCTTGACCATTATTTCATTTAAAATTGTACTAATGTACACAGCTATGATTTAACAATAAAAAAATAAAAAAGATAAAATGTTAAGCTTACAGAATAAAATAACCCTGCTCTTGTTCTCCAAGCACAGGAAATTGAGAAAGAATATGCGTCTGAATTATTTAAAATGTAATCTTCATTCCAAAAGTTGGACATGTGGATAATAGTGAGCAAAAGTTCAGCCACCACTGTGTGGGAAATGTGACCAGTGCTACTGAGAAACTGAAAGGTTAATTGTATTTAATTTTAATTACATTTAAAAACTGATACAGTGTAAAATAATATTCTCTATTAAGCACTTTATTACATACCTTATATATTAACAATAATATTCAAATTAATGCCGTTTTTCTTTGTTATTGTGGTTACTAAAAATAATAAGACTGTAATAATGAAAAAAAATAAATAAAATTGCTTCTATATTCTCTCTATTCTCTTTCTTAGGGACTCCAACTAAAGATATTTTGCATAATTTTAAACTATCCATTCTGTCCATTTTATATTTCTGATCGTTATATCTCCCAGCTGTATTCTGTAATATCTACTGATCATTTATAAACCATGCCTTCAGGTGTATCTAATCTAATCTATAGTTCACTCAATGAGGTTTTAATTTCAAAGTATATTATTTATTACTTAAGGTTCTACTTTTTAAAAAAATTTTCTTGATCATGTTTGATAGTCTCTTATTCCTTGCTTATTTTAATACTAATTTTAAAGCATTTTACACTTAACTAATTTATATTTGGTATCTGATATTTTCAACATTGGAAGTTCTTGGCTTTTTTTTTTTTTTATTTGTTGATTCTTACGCATGAAGGCCTATTTCCTTGTGTGTTTGGCAGGTTTTGACTGTGAAGTCATATACGACTGTACTTATTCTGTGGAAAATCTGAGTAGCTAAATTTTGTTGTTTTTCTTCAGAGATTTGAAAACCAGTAAGTATTGCCAAACTTGGGATGGTTTAGCCCCTTTTTAAGGGTCCTTGCTTAACATGGGAATATCAGATTCAGCTCCTTCACCTTGTAGTGGGCAAAATTCCAGATATCTCTCAGTGTTTGTTCCAGGACACTCCTCTGACTTTGCTTCTCCATCTGTGTTTGCTTCCTGGTACCATGCAAAAGTCAGTTCATCATTTTTTCTCTCTCTTGATTCTTGCAGCTATTTTCTAAGCTCTAAAATGCTTTACAAAATATTTATTTAAGTTTATCTATGATTTAGTTATATATATTTTTTATTAAGTTATATACACATAGATCATAAATATATTTATGCATATGTGGGGTACAATGTGTTGTTTTTTTATACAATTTGACATGCTTACATCAAACTAATATCCTTTGGAATGTCTTATAGGCCATTATACTGTTGGAAGGGGATGTCACGATTATTCACTTTTCACTGAAGAAACTCATTCCTACTGTATGGTGTTCTTGAAATATGTTTAACTCTGATGGCAAATATTTAATCTTTTCAATTAATAAACAAAGACTTAATATTACATCTTCATGGAAAAAAAGGAAAACTCATAGTATACTTTTATTTGTTCCTCTAGCATTCCTCTAGGGAGTTGAAATGATAGTGTCAGTACAATTTATTTATTATGTAAACTTTTTCCCCAATTTGACCTAGGTGTGGTTCTAAAAAAGTACCCTATATACTCGAGTATAAGCCGAGTTTTGTGCCGAAAAACCCGAACTTGGCACAAATTTAAAACTCGGCTTATATTCAAGTATATACGGTATCTGTTTCCAAAATTATTTGTTTATTTATTTATTTATTTAATTTATTTTTAAATTTCAGGTTATTGTGAATATACAAACAGGCAGATCACAAGTTTTGAGTTCTTCTTGTAGCTCTGTCCCACACCCAAAAGTTGTTCCATACACTCCCACCTTGTACCCATTAAGTAGGAGGACACCAATTCCCCTCTCTCATTCACCTCCCCCAACTTGAATAGAATTATGTTTTTCTCCTATGTGAGTATGTGTTGGATTGTCTACTGGCTTCCTAATGAAATGGAGTACATTGGATACATGCTTTTTTATTCCTGTGATACTTTACTAAAAATAATGTGTTTCTGCTCCATCTAGGTTAATAAAAAAGATGTAAAGTCACCATCTTTTCTTGTACCTGTATAAGTTCTCTATGGTATACATATACCACAGCTTGTTAATCCATTCCTGAGTTGATGGTCATTTAGGTTGTTTCCACATCTTGGCAATTATAAATTGAGCTGCCATAAACATTCTAGTGCATATGTATTTATAATACAATGATTTTTTCCTTCTGGATAGATGCCTAGTAGTGGAATTGTAGGGCCAAATGGGAGGTCTAATTTGGGTTTTTGAGGATTTTCCTTACTTCTTTCCAAAGAGGCTATATTAGTTTGCAGTCCCACAAACAGGGTAAAATTACTCCCCTCTCTCCACAACCACACCAGCATCTGTGACTCTGGGATTTTGTGTTGTGGTCTATTTTTAATGATATCTCAGGGTCATTTGATTTGCATTTCTCTGATGATGAGGGATGATGAGCAGTTTTTCATAATTTTGTTATCCATTTGTCTTCTTCAGAGAAGGTTCTTCTGTTCCTGTCTCTTGCCCTATGATAGATGGGATTGTTTGCTCTTTTTTGTTGAGTTATTTGAGTTCTCTATAGATCCTAGGTATCAAGCCTTTGTCAGATTCGTAACATGCAAATATCTTTTCCCATTCCAAAGGTTCTATGTTTGCTTTAATTGTTGTGTTCTTAACTGTGCAAAAGCTTTTTAGTTTGCTTAATTTCCATTTGTTTATTTTTGTTGTTGTGATTGCCACTGAAGTCTTCTTCTTAAAATCTATCAGCAGGCTGACATTCTCATTAGTTTTTGCTATACTTTCTTTTAGAATTTTTATAGTATCATGTCTTAGATTTAAATCTTTTATTCATCTTGAGTCAATTTTTGTAAATGGTGAAAAGTGACGGTCCAATTTTAATCTTTTACATGTGGTTATCCAGTTCTCCCAGCACCATTTATTGAATAGGCATTATTTTGCCCAGTGTATGCTTTCTTTTTGGTTTGTCAAAAATTAGATGGCAATAAGAGACTGGTTTTATCTCTTGGTTTTCTATTCAGTTCTGTATGTCTATGTCTCTATTTTTGTGCCAATGCCATGCTGTTTTGATGAGTGTGGACGTGAACTATAACCTAAAGTGTGGTAGACTGATGCCTCCTGTGTTGTTTTTATTACTAAAAATTTCCTTGGCTATCCATATTTTTTTCTGGTTCCATACAAAATGAAGAATTATTTCTTCTACTTCTTTAAAGTATAATGTTAGTATTTTAATGGAGATTGCATTGAATTTATAGATTGCTTTGGGAAATATAGACATTTTAACAATGTTGATTATTCCCAGCCAAGAGCATGGTATATTCTTCTATTTGTTGATGTATTCTGCAATTTCTTTTCTTAATATTTCATAATTCTCTTTGTAGAGGTCCTTCACCTTTTCAAATACCTAGGTCTATTCCTCCTCTGCCCCATCCCTCTGGGATGCCCTTTATCTCCTTTTCTTGCCTGATGCATTAGCTAGAACTTTCAGCACTATGTTGAATAGTATTGACAAATAGGACATCCTTGTCTGATTCCAGCTCTGAGTGAAAAAGCTTTCAGTTTTACTGCATTCTATATAATATTAGTGGTAGGTTTGTTGTAGATGGCTTCAATCAAGTTAAGAAATGTGCAACCTATGCTTATTTTCTTAAGTGTTCTTGTTAGAAAAGGATGCTGAATTTTATCAAAAAAAAAAATCTTTTTTTGCATCTATTGAGAGGATCATATGGTCTTTGTTTTTGCTTCTATTGATATGGTGAATTACATTTATAGCTTTGCTTATGTTATATGAGCTTTGCATTCCAGGGATGAAGCCAACTTGATCGTGATATATAATGTTTTTAATGTATAGCTGTAGTCTATTGGCTAAGATTTTATTTTATTTTTGCATCTATATTCATTAGTGAAATTGATCTGTAGTTCTCTCTCTCTCTCTCTCTCTCTTCATCCCCATTTTATTTTATTTTATTTTAAATTCTAAGATGCACCATAGATGTGGCCATAGCCATTACCCTCCCTCCACCCCAAACTCCCCCCTCCCTTCCCCTTCCTTGGCCCTTTCCCCATAGTCTTGTGGTATAGTTGGGTTATAGCCTTCATGTGAAAGCTATAATTTAGCTTCATAGTAGGGCTGAGTACATTGGATACTTTTTCTTCCATTCCTGGGATA